>PVIU01004626.1:0-124101 GCA_004026605.1 Ondatra zibethicus
CTTGGGGGAGTGGGAGGGTGAAGATGGAAGAAAGGTGGACATTGGAGAAGGGAATAAGATATCTACATTAAGAGAATCATTTTAGGGTTGACAAGATACTTGGCCCTGGTGAAAATATTCTAAAAGTACTCACTAATCAATCATATTAAAATATGTTTTGTATAGAAATACAAAAATTGTTGCTAGATTCTGTTTTCCACATTTCCAAAGTCCATGTCATGCCAGCTTGTCCCTGGCCCAACTACTGGGCCCTGACCCCAATCTCAGTGGTCTTCTGCCACTCAGGAGCATGCTCCACTACCAAAAACAATGCAAACTGCATCAGTGAAGAGGCACAAGCCACATGGGCTTGTTCAGACTTCAGGTGCTCAAGTGCAAGTCACACTAGTCAGAACAGGTACAGTCCACACCATTAAGAACAAGAGAGACTCTGCAAAGCTGGAGAGCTGGTTGTGCAGTTAAGAGCATTGGCTGTTCATCCAGAGGGCCCAGTCTCAATTCCCAGCACCCACATGGCAGCTCACTACTGTCTGTTCCGGGACATCTGACACCCTCATACAGACATACATGCAAGCAAAACAGCAATGTACATAAAATACAAATAAATGACTTATAAAAACATGACTAAAAACGGAAAAAGAAGAGAAACTCCTGCTGAAACAAAGACCAAGATGAGCCAACTCCTAACCTGGATAATGACTCCCAACTAGACCAGACGTCATGCCAACTGCCAGAAATCCAGACAACAAAGACTAGAAAACCAAAGAAAAAGCATAAAACAAGGAACAAAACACCCATCCCATAAAGACAAACTCAGAAATCAGGACCTTGACCAAATCATCCCAATCCCAAATGACTAAACACAAGTAAAAGAATGCAATCAACAACAGACAGGGCAATTGGCACCATCAGAGCCTAGTTATCCTACAACAGTAAGACCTGAACATTCCAATGAAGCCAAAACCCAAGAAAATGACCTTAAAATAACTCTATGAAAATGATCAAAGTCCTTAAATAAGGAATAAAAATCTCCTATAAAGAAATCTAGGAAAAGACAACAAAAAGTCACAGGGAATCCATAAATCCCTTAAAGAATGCCAAGAAAGAAAGAAAGAAAGAAAGAAAGAAGAAGAAGAAGAAGAAGAAGAAGAAGAAGAAGAAGAAGAAGAAGAAGAAGGAGAAGGAGAAGGAGAAGGAGAAGGAGAAGGAGAAGGAGAAGGAGAAGGAGAAGGAGAAGAAGATTCATGACATAAAAATGGAAATAAAACCAATGAAGAAAACATAAACTGAGGAAATTCAGGAATGGAAAAATAGAAAACCTAGTAGGTAATGAAATAGGAACTATAGACATCACCAACAGAATACAAGAGATGGAAGAGAGAATCTCAGGTATTGAAGATACAATAGAAGAAATAAAGACAGACAACAGTCCAGCATATGTCCTAAAAAAGATATGGATTCTATCAAAATTAATAAAGATTTGTTTGGAAAAGGAGAAACTTCTTGATAAAGAGAAATGACAACTCATTCACAGAGGTGACAATCCTACAGGAGGTAAGGAAACCTCATAAGGCCTGGGGCAGGGTTCTGTTCTTATCTTTACAGGAAAATACCCATCTTTGAAAATCAAGAGATCTTGAACATCTAGATCCTTAAAGAAGAAAAGAACTATCAGAAAAAATCAACAAGCGAAGATAAATCTGACTTATGATATCAATATATTCTGTAGGGTAAGATCTTACGGACATACCTATAATTGTAGTTGCCATTTATTAAAAATCAAAGCTGGTTTTGGAGTTGGACAGTTCTATCCTTCTCTAAATCCAAGCATGTTGTTAAAAGAAAAAAATCAGAGTTTCTGTGTTATATCAGGTGAAGAAGGACGCTTAAAAGAAATCCCACACTAGCTCAGAATTGAGAAATAAATGGTTATTTATTTAGGGGTATACTTACAAATCAGAATCCTCAGCTTGAACAAAGATCAGAAACTGAATCCCACAGCTGGAAAAGAGGCTGGATGTATGCTCTACAGGGTCATATATAGTATAAGAGGCCATGCCCCAGTGGGCAGGGTACCACTGGCTGTAAGAATTCCTACAGCACCTCCTCTTTTGTTTAAATAAAAGAGTTCTAAGCCTAATACAAAATTATATACAATAAGAACAAATATATTCAATAATTATCCTATCCTAACTAGTTTAAGTCTTGTATAATAAATAACTTGGCTAAGTCATGAAAGGAAAGTAACTATAACTATCTAGCCTTCAACCCCATCGAAGATCTGAGAAGGGAAATACTTTTACTTGAGTAAGCAGAAAGTGTAATAAAGCAACTTCCAAAATGTGCAACAAATGACAGAGAGAACTGGCTACCTGGGCAATCACCCAAAGTCTCATTTGCAATGCTGAAGCAACCAACTTTGGCTAAGACCTAGAGTAACTGACAGACTATTTTCAGAGGCAGAAAATTTTTCAAAACCATCTTACCCTGTCTTGGCAAGATTTGACAGTCCTGCTTATCCATTTCTGGATACCATGTATTTTGTCAGTGGTTGAGGTATGGGCATTTCTTTGCCCAAAGTCCAGTTTTGCCAAGAAGAACAGACACTCCAGGTGGAGTGTCTTTGGTGCTAAACATTCTCTCGGGAGTAGATCAGTGCTGCCAGGAGCAATCATGTCTCACTTCAACAGAACCCTAAGTTATTTAATTGCCATATTCTACATCTCTTTCAAGTGGTTAAAGATTACCTATCTATGCAGAATATAATCTTTAGGTATCTAAAGAACCTGGTTAATCTAACTATAAATATGACAAACATAGATGAATACTGATCTATAATTCTTAATACCTATATAACTTAAAGACTAAGACTTCATATTAGAATATTATACTATAAACAACTGTGCAACAAATGAGGACAATGACCTCAAAATGTAAACAATATATAAGTATCTTGGTCAGAGGTAGAAATGTACATTTTAATATGATAAATATATAAAAATGTTTTAAGCAGAGGTAGAAGCACGCATGCATGCAGTATTCAACATAATTTGACTTTGTATCAATATATACAAATTTATACAAATGTAATTGCCTATAAATAATAACTCACAAGTATTTACTCTATTACTCACTATTATTATTAGTGTGAGTAAACTCACACTAATCTATTATCCCATCCAATTTCCCCCCTTTTTTTCAAAGAGATTCCTGAGCCTATAAAGTTTCCCCCAACCCCCAACCCTAAACCAATTATAATCAACCCCTAAATGATGTCCCTAACCCTGAAGATAAACATTGTTGGGAGAGGGGATGTCGTTTTCTAGAATTACTTCCAACTGTCATGGGGCAATGTTCTTTCTCTGGGATCCTGTGAAAGTAAAATATGGTTACGTTCCAAGATTACTGTCAGGATAATTGCAAATGGTCTCTGAGTATTTGGTAGGGTTTATCTGAGCTTCCTATTTGGAGGTCTGGTCAGAACATTGTACAAAAAAAAAGTACACTATTACAGCTAACCAAGTTGGAACCATCTTGAGTGGCTGGTACCCAAAACAGGTCTTATAGTAGTGCTATCATCATCATAATGTTATATCAACTAGATGGAGTTGTTGTTGTGGGTCCCCATCTTCCTCCTGGAAACTTCAAAGATCACTGCAAGAAAATTCATTGTGCTTTGTGGAAAACTAAAACATTATTTATATAGACATATACAGACAAATATATTCAATAAAAGGTACAATAGAGATGAAAATAGATATGAAGAAAGGTAAATTTTTTTCTAAATTCTATTTCCTTTCTTTTCAATGTCATGGCTCCTGACATGAGACAGAAACTCTGAATTTTTATTTTAACACCATGCTTGGATTTAGAGAGGGACAGAGCAAGTGTTCAACTCCAAAGGCAGCTCTATATAGTCATAAATACATATACATACATAATATATGTAAAAGTTGTATCACCTGTTCTTATGAGTCATATTCATTTTTCTTGATGATCATTATTGGATAGTTATTTTTCCTATAACTGCCTGACCTGTAGGATTGTGTGGTATACATGTAATGTGCTTACATTATAATAAGTAAAAAACTGTTTTATTTTCTTAGGGGCATATGCTGGACCATTATCTGATTTTATTTGTGAAGGTATACCCATGATGGTCATAACTTCTAATAAATGTGTGATTACTGAATCAGTCCTTTCTGAGCTTAAAACAGTTGCCCACTAAAAACCTGAATAAGTGTCAATGGTGTGGTGTACATATTTTAATTTGCCAAATTCTGCAAAGTGGAATACAACCATCTGCCAGATTTCATTTCTTTGAGTACCCTTTGAGATAGTCCCTGAAGGTAGTGGTGTTTGGTTATAAAAAGAGCAAGTAGGGCATCTCTTTATAATCTTCTTAGCTTGTTGCTCTGTAATAGAAAACTATTTAAACCTTTGCTATTGACTTGATGTTTTTAATGAAATTCTGAGGCCTGCACATGCTGCCAATCAATAATTGATGAATTTCTGCATTACTTTGTGCTAGAGAACCTGGCAGACCCATATAGGATCAGATGTATGTTATGTATATAGGACAAAGCCTATTCCTTATTATATCTTGCACCTGCATAAATAATGAAGTCAATTCTATATCTGGTATAAATTCAGCAGTTTCAATATGCAAGACAACTCTTTCTGCATATTGTGAATCAGTAACTATATTAAGAGGTTCTTTAAAATCCCTTAGCACCATGAGAATGGCATATAATTCTGCCCTCTGGACAGACTTATAAGGGCTTTGTTCCACCTTACTTAATTCTTCTGATTTATTACCTACCTTCCTTGATTTATTTGCATCAGTATAAAATGTACAGGCTCCAGTTATTGGAGCATCACATACAATTCAGGGAAGAATCCTAGAAGTTCTCTTTATAAGGTTAAGTCCCTATCGCTTTTGGGATAATTGCTATTAATTTCTCCCAAAAAATTAGCACAAGCTCTTTGCCATGGCTCATTGACTTCCCATAACATTTATATTTCATCAATAGTGAAAGGCACTAATCTCTGTTGGGTTTGTACCTGCTAATTGACAAAGTCTCAAGTTACCTTTTATAATTAATTCAGAGGCTTTTTCCACTTAAGTTTTTAATTTTTTACTTGGTTTATGTGGTAAAAAAAATCCATTCTAAGATAATATCATCCCTCTGCATTGAAATTCCTGTAGAAGAATTTCTGGAAGGCAATACGACTAGAATACAATCAAGATTTGGATTAACTCTATCCTCATGTGCCTCCTGTAATTTCTCCTCAACAATTATCAATTCCTTTTCTGCTTCAGCTGTTAATTCTCTGGGATTATTCAAGTCTTTTTCACCATCTAAGGTTTTGTTTAAATGAATTATTAGATCAGGTGTTTTCCCAACAGCTGGTTGTAGTCTGGAAATGTCTCCTCACAATCTTTGAAAGTCATTAAGAGTCTGCCACAAGTCTCTCCTAATTTGTGCCTTTTGTGTCCTAATTTTCTGCAAACCTATTTCATGACCTAGGTAATTGACAGAATCCTCTCTGTATTTTTTCAGAAACAATTTGTGATCCCCATTTTGGCAAAACTTTCTTTACTACTTCAAACATTCTTTCTAAAGTATCAATGTTTAAATCCGCAAAATGTCATCAATGTGATGGTAAATTATTGATGATGGGGAAGCTCTGTTAACCTGATGATGGGGAAGTTGAGGCATGGCTACCTGGAACCCAGGAAGAAAACTGGGATGGACCAGGTGTGCTGTCTCTCTCTGCATGGCTCCTGCCAGACAGTTAAGAAGTTGGACCTCCCACTCTTGTAGCATGAGTTTCCCCTTATAACCATTAAAATATAATTGTTATTCTTGAGCTGGCCTGGTTATTTATTGTACTGACCTAATTCACATCACCTGGCATCTGATTCATGGAGCCACTAGAGTCTCTGGTAGCTGTGGCCAGCTGCGGCCATGCTGCGTTCATTTGGGCATAGACTGTCTTGGCACCCAGCTCTGAGCCCCATAACCATCCCTGCACACTCCCCTTCGGCTTCCATCGGCTCTATGCCCCGCATCACTTGCCGTGCCACATGCTTTGGGTCCAGCCACTGCCGGAGCAGATTTGTTATGTGGCCATTGAACAGCTAAAGACCTTCACAGAGCACACGGTCTGTGATTTATACTAAAAAACTTCTTGATTTGAGTATTTTTTTCAGCTATTCCACCTAAATTCAGATCTAAACCAAGCACGTGAATTCAAGTGCACTGTAACACCTACTGGCAGGCAACGGTTATTGCACCTACTCCAACTGATTAAACCACAAGTGAGATTTATTATTTTTTAATATAATTAATATGTTACTGATTTTAAAAAGGGCAATATGTCAGAAAATCTAACCGTCCAAGGTTTCAATAGCCTTTTCACTTACACCATGTGTGAGGTCTTACAAGACAAATATGACGTCCCTCCTACACTGCTATTCCTAGGGTTTGGTTTTGTCCTATATATTTTTTTCTTAAAAATGTGGTTTGACAATAGGAAAATGATGCAGGCTTTTAGTTGCAATGATGCAAGCTTCTAAAAGAAGTTGGAGATCTAAAGAAGGACATGACCATCTTAACTAGCAATTTTCAGTCAGCTGAGGTACTTTTAAACATAATACAGACTGGTACCAGGCTTCTTAAAGACAATACAAACACTTTAAATACCAAAACTCAGTCAAATGAACTGCTTTTAGAAATGGTTCAGACTGATACCAAACTTTTCAAAAAAGAGATTGCACATCTAAAGGAGAATACAAACACTTTGAATAACAAAACTCAGTCAAATGAGGTGCTTTTAGACATGGTACAGACTAATAACAAACTTTTCGAAAAAGAGATTGCACATCTGAAAGAGGATACTAGGACTTTGCTTAACAGGACTCAGTCAACTGAGATATTTCTGGAAAACGTACAGTCTGATAGTAATTTATTTAAAGAGAGATTTAGCACTCTGGAGAAGGAAAAAGCTGATTTGGCACATAATAGTAATTTATTTAGAGAGAGAGTCAACACTCTGGAGAAGGAAACAGCTGATTTGGCACATAAAACCCAGTCCATGACAATGGGTGCTAAAACATTATATGAGAGAATTCACACTATTGAATGTATTAATCAAACTCTGTCGAAAGGGTATGACAGATTAACTGATAGAATGTCTCTGCAGGAAGGTAATATGCATGCCTTGAAGATTATATCCAAGGATGAGACATTAGTTCAAGTCTTATGGACAGACTTCATACCTTAGAATTCTCTATGAGGATATTAGAGCAGAATACTGGACAGGAGTTCCAGACTTTGCAAAAGGCAGTGATAAACAGATTTGAAAGGATTGAGGAAATTATCGACTTTGATGACCAAGAGCAAAAGGTAAAGAGGCAAAATTTAACTTTATCAGTATGTAAAACTCTTCGGGATAGTTCCCCCAGAGTTCTACCTGCCTTTCCAGTAAACATCAGGAAAAGTATCTGGCTCCAAATACCCTAAGGTCATCAAGGAATATACATGGGAGCCCATACGTATGAGTAATTTAAAAGAAATTAAACAAGCAATTGTGACTTACAGACTGCATTTGTCCTTTGTTAGGGAGATGGTCAAAACCTGGGCTTTCAGTAACAAAGCCACACCTCACGATTAGTCTCAGTTAATCTCAGCTGTCCGAGAAAGTGGGCCACAATTGCACTGGAGATGCTTTCTTAAAGAGGAGCGAGAATTTTACAGCAACAGAAAAGACTGAAAGGAACTGAGATTTCCCTAGATAAAATTCTAGGTGACGGACTTTACTCTGATCCTCAGGATCAAGCTCTTTATGATGACCAAACCCTGTCCATATGTACCACAGCAGATTCAAAGGCTTGGGACAGTGTTCAGAAACCAGGACAGAGAGTTGAATCATATCTTAGGGTTAAACAGGGTCAGAGAGAACCCTTTAGTGACTTTTTGCAAAGACTAACTGTACAAATAGGGATAACTGACCCAGAAGCTAGACGTATAATAATGGAATCTTTGGCTTGTGAGAATGCCAACATAGAGTGCATAAGGATCATGGGGCCTTTAAAGATCAGATCAGCACCCATGGATGAATGGGTCTTGAATACAAGGAATGTTGAGACACTTGACTATGGTACTGAAGTGTGGGTAGGAGAAGCAATTTCCAATGGTAAGAGAAGACATCAAAATACCAAATTTTTTAATTGTGGTAGAATGGGAGCTATGAGAAGGGATTGTAGACAATGGATTTCCAGGAATAATGCCTCTTCTGGGAATGACAGGAATAGGAGGACTCGGCCTTCAGATTTATGTAGGAGGTGTGGCAAAGACTGACACTGGGCCAATAAATGTAGGTCAACAAAAGATAGACAAGGCAAACATATACCACTGGGAAATGCCATCGAGGGCCTCTCTCAGACCCCCATGACAAATGTGGTCCAGTCATTCCCAGTTACCCATGCCTGCTGTCAAAAGCAATAATGGTCTGAATGATGAGATAAATGTGGAGAATGAGTCAAGGACTCTGGTGGGACAGAGGAAATGTATATTCTGGCAGACTTCTATAAATGAACAAAGACCAAAGCTAAGAATGTGTATAAATGGCATTTTTATTGAAGGCTTATTAGACATGGGTGCGGATGTAAGTGTCATTACTCCAGAATCTTAGCATCTGAATTGGCCTCTTCAGGAGGTAGATGTTCAGTTCATGGGAATTAGAACCCTATCTCAGGTAAGACAAAGCACAAGATGGGTTGAATGCATGGGGACAGAAAGGCAAATAGGAAAACTAAGGCCAAATATAGCCAATATTGAAGTGAATTTGTGGAGTTGTGACCTATTGCGGCAATGGAATACCCAGATTAACATTCTTGCAGCCTCTAACATTATGTTTCTGAGGAAAATATCAGAAGATATTACAAATGACGAACACTGGCCATTCAGGCTATATAAGAACACAAAGCAATTGATAACCCTGCAGATATACCAACAGCCCTGGCTTTAAACTGATAAGGGTTAAGCAATGGCCCTTAGCTGAGGAAAAGTTGCAGTCTTTAGAACAGCTGGTACAAGAGCAATTAGATGCTCAAAATATAGAAGAATCTATCAGCCCTTGGAATTCTCCTGTATTTGTTGTTAAGAAAAGAATATGGAAAATGGAGAATGGTGACAGATCTTAGAGTTATCAACAAGGCTATTCAACCTATGGGCCCTCTGCAATCTGGAATTCCTCTGCCCTCTCTGTTACCAAAGGGATGGCCTCTCATAGTTATTGATTTAAAGGATTGTTTCTTCACTATACCTTTACAAGAAAAAGATAGAGAAAATTTGCCTTCACAGTGCCTACTTAAAATAATTCTCAGCCTACTAGGAGGTACCAGTGGACTATCCTCCCACAGGGAATTCTCAATAGCCCCACCCTGTTTCAATATTTTATAAGTCAACCATTGGAAATAATATGTAAGTGATTTCTTAAGTCTATAATTTACCATTACATGAATGATGTTTTGTTATCTCATTCAAACATAGATACCTTAGAAAGACTGTTTGAAGAAGTAAAGATAGTTTTACCTAAATGGGGATGGCAGATTGCTCCTGAAAAAATACAGAGAGGAGATTCTGTCAATTATCTAGGTTATAAAATAGGTTTCCAAAAAATTAGGACACAAAAGGCACAAATTAGGAGAGACTTGTGGCAGACTCTTAATGACTTTCAAAGATTTTTAGGAGGCATCTCCAGCCTATGACCAGCTGTTGGGATAACACCTGATCTAAAAATTCATTTAAATAAAACCTTAGATGGTGATAAAGACTTGAATAGTCCCAGAGGTTTAACAGCTGAAGCAGAAAAGGAACTGACAATGGTTGAGGAGAAATTACAGGGGGCACATGTGGATAGGGTGCATCCAGAGCTTAGTTGTATTCTCGTCATATTGCCTTCCAGAATTTCTCCTACAGGAATTTTAATGCAGAGGGATGATATTATCTTAGAATGGATCTTTTAACCACATAAGCCAAGTAAAAAATTTAAAACTTATGTGGAAAAGGTCTCTGAATTAATTATAAAAGGTAAATTGAGACTTCATCAACTAGCAGGCATAGACCCAGCAGAAATTATAGTGCCTTTCACTACTGATTAGATAAGAAAGTTATGGGAAGACAATGAACCATGGCAAAGAGCTTATGCTAATCTTTTGGGAGAAATTATGAGCAACTATCCCAAAAGTGATAGGCTAAACCTTATAAAGAGAACTTTTTGGATTCTTCCTAGAATCGTACATGATGCTCCAATAACTGGAGCCCGTACATTTTATACTGATGCCAATAAATCAGGGAAGGCACGTTACAAATCAGAGGAATTGAGTAAGGTGGAACAAAGCCCTTATAATTCTGTCAAGAAGGCAGAATTATATGCCATTCTTATGGTGCTAAGGGATTTTAAAGAACCTCTTAATATAGTTACTGATTCACAATATGCAGAAAGAGTTATCTTGCATATTGAAACTGCTGACTTTATGCCAGATGATGTAGAACTGACTTGATTGTTTATCCAGGTGCAAGACATGATCAAGAATAGGCTTTGTCCTATGTACATAACACACATCCAATCCCATACAAGTCTGCCAGGTCCTCTAGCACAAGGTAATGCAGAAATTTATCAATTAGTGATTGGAAGTGTGCTGCATGTCTCAGAATTTCTCAGAATAAAAACATCACGTCGATAGCAAAGGTTTAAAGAAAGAGTTTTCTATAATGTGGCAACAAGCTAAGGAGATTATAAAGAGATGCCCTACTTGCTCTTTCTATAATCAAACACCGTTGCCTGCAGGAAGTTACCCAAAGGGTACTCAAAGAAATGAAATCTGGCAGATGGATGTGTTCCACTTTGCAGAATTTGGCAAATTAAAATATGTACAACACACGATTGACACTTATTCAGGTTTTCAGTGGGCAACTGCTTTAAGCTCAGAAAAGGCTGACTCAGTAATCACACATCTATTAGAAGTTATGGCCATCATGGGTATACCTGCACAAATAAAAACAGATAATGGTCCAGCTTATGTCTCTAAGAAAATGAAGCATTTTTTGCCTATTATAATATTAAACATGTTACAGGTATACTACACAATCCTACAGGTCAAGCAGTTATAGAAAGATTGAATCAACTCTAAAGGATATGTTAAACAAACAGAAAAGGGTAGAAAATGCCCCGCAGAAATAGATTACATAATGTTTTATTAACCTTGAATTTTCTTAACACTAATGAGAAAGGGACAACAGCAGCAGAAAGACATTGGATAATGGAAAAGTCTGCTGAATTAAATCAACTGGTTTATTTCAAGGATGTGCTGACTTCGCAATGGAAGCCAAGAGATGTGCTGTGTTGGGGAAGGGGTATTGCTCTTGTTTCCACAGGAGAAGAAAAATTGTAGATACCATCAATAGGCAATGATGATAATCATACAGGTAGTAAGAAAAACATATAGGATGGGGGCAGGGTTCTGTTCTTAACTCTGCAGGAAAACACTCATCTTCAAAAAATTCAAGGGACCCTGGATGTTTGAATACTGACAGATGGAAACAATTTACAACCCAATAAGGATCAGCAAGAAAATCGAATAGGTTCCTTAAGTAAAAATATTCAACACATACTTTTAGATATATATGAATGTATTTATATTTATAAATATATAGAGCTGGTTTTGGAATTGGGCTCTGGCTCAGTTCCTTTCTAATTCCAAGCCTATTATTTAGAGAAAAATCCAGAGTCTCTGTCTCATGTCAGGAGCCATGATATGGGACAGAAGGAAAAAATGAATTTAGAAAACATCTTTGCTTTCGTCATATCTATCATACCTTTCATTGAATATATATGTCTGTATATGTCTATATAATTAATGTTTAAGTTTTCCACAATGAACAATGAATTTTCCTGCAGTAATCTTTGAAGTTTCCAGGAATAAGATGGGCCCCATAACAACAACTCCGCCTGGTTGATATGACGTCATGATACTGATAGCGCTACTACAAGACCTGTTTTGGGTACAAGCTGCACAAGATGGTTCCAAATTGGTTAGCTGAAATGGTGCACATCTTTTACAATATTCTGGCCAGACCTCCACAAAATACTCAGATACTATTTGCAATCTTATGAGACATTAATCTTGGAATTTAACCATCATTTTACTTTCACAGGATCCCCTAGAAAAAACATCACCCCCATGACAGCTGGAAGCAATTTTAGAGGACGACGTCCCCTCTCCCAGCACAGTTTGTCCTCAGGCTTAGGGGTTGATTATAATTGGTATACGGTTGAGGGTTGGGGGAGGAATTTTATAAGCTCAGGGATTTTTTTGGAAAAACCAAGAGGGACAATTGGATGATGGGATAATAGATTGGTATTTGTGAGTTATTGTTTTTAGACAATTATATTGGTATAGATTCTTGTATATTGATACAAAGTTAAATTATATTGACTATTGTATACATGTATGCTTCTACCTCTGTTTAAAACATTGTTTATGTATTGATATATATTTACCATATTGCAGTGTACATTTCTACCTCTGATCAGGATACTTATACATTGTTTACATTTAGAGGACTTTGTCCTCATTTATTGCACAGTTGTTTATTGTCTTAGTCTTTAAGTTAAATAGGTATTGAGAATTATAGATCAATAGTCATCTATGTTTGTCTTATTTATAATTATACTAATCAGGTTCTTTAGATACATAGAGATTATATTCAGTATAGATAGATAATCTTCAACCTCTTCAAAGAGCTGTAGAAAATGGCCTTTAATCTAACTTAGAGTTCCGTGGTAGTGAGACACAATCGCTCCTGCCACACCAATCTCTTCCCGAGAGAATATTGAGCACCAAAGACATTGCACCTGGAGCCTTTCTTCTTGGCAGAACTGGCCTTTGGGCAAAGAAATGCCCATACCTCAACCACTGACAGAGATATATTATATCCGTAAATGGATAAAACAGGACTGTCATATCCTGCCAAGACAGGGTAAGATAGTTTTGAAAAGTTTCTTGCCTTTGAAAATGGTATATCAGTTAAGTTAGGCCTTAGCTAAAGTTGGTTACTTCAACATTGCAAATGAGACTTTGGGTGATTGCCCAGGTAGCCAGCTGTCTCTCATTTGTTGCACATTTTGGAAGTTTCTCGATTGCACTTCCTGTTCACTCAAGTAATATTGTTTCCCTTCTCAGATCTTCGATGGAGTTGAAGGTTAGATAATTGTAGTTACCTTCCTCATGATTTAGCCAAGCTTAATTTCAATGCAATATTTAGACTCCTTGAAATAGAATATTTAATAAAACTTTTTTATGTGTTTTTCTTAATATTGTTTATATTGTTTGTAATATTATATTTGGTATATGTTCCTATTATATATAGTTGTATTTGGTTTGGATCAATCTTCTTTAGATAAAAGGGGAAGATGATGCAGAAGCTCTGTTAACTAATCACACCTAGTTAAGGTGTGGCTACCTGGAACCCAGGACGAAAACTGGGACAGACCAGATGCGCTCTCTCTGCGTGGCTCCTGCTGGACAGTTAGGAAGTCAGACCTTCCATTCTTGTAGCATGAGTTTCCCTTTATATCCACTAAAATATAATTGTTATTCTTGAGCTGGCCTGGTTATTTATTGTACCAACCTCATTCGCAACACTTACGTATTATTTCCAAGGCTGACTTACACAGAGTAGGACTATTAAGCATTTCTTGTGGGAGGATAGTCCATTGATATCTCCTAGTAGGCTGAGAATTATTATATGTAGGTACTGTGAAGGCAAATTTTTCTCTATCCTTTTCTTGTAATGGTATAGAGAAGAAACAATCTTGAAAATCAATAACTATAAGAGGCCATCCTTTTAGAGAAGGCAATGGAATTCCAGATTGTTGAGGGCCCATAGGTTGAATTACCTTATTGACAACTCTTAGATCTGTCACCATTCTCAATTTACCAGATTTCTTTTTTACAATAAATATAGGCAAATTCCAATGGCTGGTTAATTCTTCAATATGGTGAGCATCTAGTTGCTCTTGTACCAGCTGTTCTAAAGCCTGCAACTTATCTTCAGCTAGAGGCCACTGCTTAACCCACACAGGCTTCTCAGTTAACCATTTTAAAGGTAGTGTTGTTGGCACCTCTAAAGGTTTGCTAGTTGCTTTATGTTCTTGTACAGTCTGAATGTCTGGTGACCTTTGTGTATAGTACCTTATAATATTCTTCCCAGAATTGAGTTCCTGGAACTGCAGTAATGTTAATCTGGATATTCCATTGCTCCAGCAGGTCACAACCCCATAAATTTACTGCAATATTAGCCACATATGGCCTCAGCTTCCCTCTTTGATCTTCTGTCCCAATACAGTCAACCCATCTCATGCTTTGTTTAACTTGAGCTATGGTTCCAATTCCTAGCAATTGAACATCTGCCTCTTAAAGAGGCCAATTTGGATGCCAAGATTCTGGAGTAATGATACTCACATCCACACCTGTGTCTATCAAACCAACAATTACAATGCCATTTATATGCACTCTTAGCTTTGGTCTTTGATCATTTATAGAAGTCTGTAAGAATATACATTTCCTATTTGAATTTTTGACTTATCCTCCATGTTTATGATATCATCTAGAACAGTATGGTCTTTTACAGAAGGCTCTGGATTTTTTAATTTTCCTGGTGAAACATGTCCTCCACAGTTACTTGGATTGACTGGGCCACTTTTGGCTGTGAGAGACCCCTCAAGGAGTTTCCTGATGGTATCGAGTTTCCCTGTCTGTCTTTTGTTGATCTACATCCATTGGTCCAATGTCGGTCTTTGCCACACCTTCTATATACCTGAAGGCTGTGTCCTCCTATCCTCTCCATTCCCAGAGGAGATATTATTCCTAGGAATTTCTTGTCTACAATCCCTTCTCAATTGTCCTATTCTACCACAATTAAAACATTTGGCATTTTAATGTCTCCTCATTCCTTTGGAAATTGCTTCTATTACCCAAGATTCAGTATTATAGTCAAATGTCTCAATGTTCATTGTATGCAGGATCCATTCATCCATAGGTGCTGATCTAACCTTTAAAGGTCCAAGTATCTTTTTGCATTCAAAGTTGGCATTTTCAAAAGCCAGAAATTCAATAAGTACTCATCTAGCATCTGGGTCTGTTACTCCTATTCATACAGCCTTAGTTAATCTTTGTAAAAGTCAGTAAATGGTTCTCTCTGGCCCTGTTTATTCCTGGTATATGATTCAATTCTTTTTCCTATTCTTGAATCCTGTCATAATCATTTAAGGCTGCTTTGTGGCATAGGGACAAGATTTGTTCATAGTAAAGAGCTTGATCCTGTGGGTCAGCATAAGGGCTTTCACCAAGAATTTGATCTTGGGAAGTCTCAAGGTCTTTTGCGTTTCCCTGTTACTCCAAAAATTTTTGCCTCTTCTCTGAAATAAATTCTAAACATTAATTGAGGCCCATCATCCAGTACTGCTGAAACTAAGTGAATCCAATCATGTGGCATTGCTTTGATGCTAGAAGACCATGTCTTTATCATCTCCCTAACAAATGTAGAATACAAGCCATAAGTTACACCAGCTTGATTAATTTCTTTTATATCATTCCTTCCTATAGGTATCCATCTACCTTCTTTGGATCCTTTTGGACTTTTAGAAATTCATGCTTTGTCATAGTATCTTACATGGTAGAAAGCTAAAATTTTGGGTAAGTCATCTCTGACAGCTACTGGCAATGTTGAATCCTGTCCTTGTGCCTTCTTTCCTTGTTCATCAGCTCCAATAATTTCCTCAATTATTTCAAATCCTTTTACTATTGTCTTTTGTAAAGCCTAAATCTCCTGGCCTTTATACATTTCTAGTGATTTCATTGAGGCACCTAACTTCTGGTCCTCATTCTGCACATGTGATTCCAAGGTCTGAAGTTAAAGATAACATCTCATCCTTGGACATTACTTGAATAAGTGTAGATTGCCATCCTGGAGAGATACTCTATCTGCTAACTTATCATAATTTTTAACTAATTTTGGTTGTCAAATTCAACAGTATGAATCTTTCAGATAACTTCTTAGTACCCTTTGATACGAATTCATTTTTGTCTGTCAAATTAATGTTTTCCTTTTTAATAATATTAATTTTTTCAGGTAACTTTTGATTTTTGATAGTAATAATCCTGTCAACTAGCTGTTCATTATTAATCTGTAAAGATTATAACATTCCTAAAAGTGCCATATTCTTCCTTAATGTCAGAATATGAAGGAAAAAACTGAGTCCCAATACCCAATAAATTGAAGTATCACCATCACCATATAAGCCTCACATAATACAAGTCATATTATCAGCAAAATTTACAAAAGTTTCAATATTAATATAGTCTGCCATGTTGATTTATTAATTACCTGTTATGTGATCTGGTAAACTGTAATCTTTATTGTCCAGCAGATGCCGTGTTTGCAGAGTTGCGACTAGAAGCAATGTAACCGATGGCGACAGGAATGGTCCTGGTGGCTTTAGTTTCCGAGCCACTTTAGTTTTCCTCCTTGGTATTGGTTAAATACTGAGAAATATGCTTTGCTTGACAAATTAAAAGCAAATAAATCAATTACATGCACAGAGCAAGAAAACCAGAACTCACGGGCAGGGAGCAGAAACCGGAAGCTGCACAAGTCGCCACAAGGCAAGGAACCATGCCTGTGAACTGTGCCAGGGAACGCAGCAGTCTTACATGTGCTTGGTAAGTTTCCAAGTTGCCACACGCAGTAAACTCCGCTGTGGCAGAGGTTCTACAAAAAAACCACCTAGGTAAAAGCAAGCCAAGTGGGCAGGGTTGGGAGACTGCCTGGGCTGTGGACCAGCTAGGCCATTAGGCCATCTACCCGGTAGGCATGGGGTCCAAATCCACATGGGTGCCAAATGAAAAAGGGCCCTTAAAAGAAATCCCCCATTAGCTCAGAATTGAGAAATAGATGGTTATTTATTTAGGGGTAGACTCACAAATCAGAATCCTCTGTTTGAACGGAGATCAAAAACTGAATCCCACAGCTGGAAAAGCAGCCAGACACATGCTCTACATCAGCCTAAATAGTATAAGAGGCCACGCCCCAGTGGGCAGGTAACCACTGGCTGTAAGACTTCCTACGGCAATCAGGAACCACCTAGTATGGGACAGAAGGAAGGTAAAATTTAGGGGATACTATTATCAAAACTCTGCTTTCAAAAAATTTTACTTCTCCCCATACCTATTACTGTCTCTATGGTACGTTTTGTTGAATATATGTCTTTATGAATAATGTTTAAGTTTTCTACAATGAACAATAAATTTTCTTGCAGTAATCTTTTAAGTTTCCAAGAAGATGGGGCCCCACAATGATGACTCCAGCTGGTTGATATAACAACATGATGCTGATAGCACCACTTTAAGATCAGTTTGGGTTACACACTGCTCAAGATGATTCCAGCTTGGCTAGTTGAGATGGTGCACCTTCTTATACTGTTCTGGCCAGAACTGTAAGTCAGAAGGTACATTTTTTAAACTATATAGTTTGTGGTAAATTGTTAAATACCTGTAAGAAATTAATACAGGTTATAATTTAAAAGAAACATATTTAGCAATGTTAACAAGGCTGTTGAAAAGGCAGAAGAATTTTACATTGCTATTGTGATTGTAAAATGGTTCATATACTTTAGAAAAACAAATTGGAAGGGCTTAGGTATCACTGGTTTGTTTAGAAGTTATATAAAAAATATTGCCACCTAATCCATTAATATTGTCTTAAATGGCTACCAAAGATAAGTGAAATTTATATACCCATGTAAAAATTTGAATGTGAATGTTTCTATTATTTGTATTAGTAAATGAAGAAATTAACAAACTAATTCACACACACACACACACACACACACACACACACACACAAAGAACAAGTTACTAATAAGAATGCCAATGTTTTCTCATGTGAATTAATTTACACTTCTCTAATGTTAAAACAATTAATTTCTGTGTGCTTACTTTTAGTATATATTTTTGATGAATCTGAGTTTTGAGAAATTTTAAGATACATATCCCAGGTATGTGCTTCTATGACCTCTTTCCCCAGTGCTCACGTAAAGCCTCACACAGTAGTACATGTTTATGATCACAGAGCTGGTGGATAGATCTCCGGAGCTCAGTGTCTGCCAGTCTAGCAGCATTGATGAGCTTCTGTGAGAGATCTCGTATCTGACAATTAAGATGAAGAAAATAGAGGAAGACACAAAACATTGACTTCTGTGCACACACAGACACACACATCTGTACATGAATGTGCATACACACAAATACATATAGATATCACAAACACAGAGACACACATATCCATGAAACTTTCTACCTACAGCTACTTATTTCTGAAGGTGAAGGCAAAAAAATGAACTGATGGTCTATAAGGAATGCTTGGGTATGGCGATGTGGTAGGAGTACCACACTTGTATATTGTGTGTTGTGGGAGAGCCATGTTTGTATAGGGCAGTGTGGTGAAAGTGCCATGCTTGTATACAGTGGTATGGATAAGATGTCATGTTTATATATGGTATGATGAAAATGGTATGCTTGTGTATGGTTATATGAGGAAAGTGTCATGCTTATGTATGATAGTGTAGTAGAAGTGCCATGCTTGTCTTAAACATGCACCAACATTTTCAACAATTATAATTTGCCGACATCAATATAACTTTGTTGACAAAAGGAGACAAAGATGAAAAGAGAAGATGATAAATAAAGTCCTTCACATCATGCTGTCCCGATGTGTAAGCCTTCACAAGCTTGCTGCTTCAGAGAGAAGAAAGAACACAGGCCCTCCCCGTCTGTCTGCAGCCACTCTCCAGTATGTCCCACTCAGACTGTTACATCTGGCGCCTCCCTTATTATATTCACTGGTTCTTTATGTCTGGTATGTGGTCTTTATCTCAGACCTCCTCATAACTCCTAATTTAGACATCTTCTTTATTAATTAACCTACATTGAGCCCAGCCATAGGTGCTGTCCTGCATGATTCAGGTGACTTTACAATAACTTGGGAGCTAAAAGGCCAGAATAAAATTAAATGTATGTTTTAGATGGTTTTTTTTCCAAATTGCTAATGCTCAAGACATTCAGTTTATCTCACTTAGTGTTTTTAACAGACTGAAGTCCAACCTACTGAAAATGTGTTACTCAATGTTTCAAGTCATAAATATCATTTCTTGATAAGGTACTCAGCTCCTCCTAGTGGATGCTAAGATTTTATTAATGGTGTCAATATTTTCATGATTTAATAATGTGTTATTATTGTTGATTTTAAGTATGTGTTGAGAATTCATAAAACACAAAGTATGTTATGTCTACGGTGTTGAAACCACATTATGGCAATGTTAATAATTATATTTAAAATAAAACCACTTGGTGTTAATTGACATTTCATTATTCCAATATTGGTAAATATATTTTGGAAACCACAATGGGGATTTTTAACCAATGAAGTATTCATAGATTTCTCACCTACTCTGTTACATCTTAAACTCCCTATCAATGAAATCTAAAGCATAACAGAAGGAGAAATTGAGAAAACAATAGGAAACTCTCGACTTTACAAGGGTGGAACAAAAAGGATGAATGTCTTAGTTAGGTTTTCTAGTGCTGTGAAAAAACACCATGACACAGCAGTTCTTATAAATGAAAATGGTTAATTAAGGTACGGGCTCAGAGTTTCAAAAGTTTAGTCCATTATCATCATGGCAGGGAGCATGGCAGTGTGCAGGCAGGCAGGGTTCTGAAGAAAGGACTGTTACAAGTTAATATGCACACAGCAGAAAGTAGACTAACACGCTGAGAGGTAGCTTGAGCATATATGAGACCTCAAAGCCCACCTCTACAGTGACACACTTCTGCCAACAAGACCACATCTACTCCAACAAGGCCACACCTCCTAATAGTGCCACTCCCTTTGAGATTATAGGGACAATTACATTTAAACTTCCATAATAAATTTATTAATTATATTGATACACAGAAATAACGTACAGTCTATGGCTTGAATGAAATACAGTGGCTAACCAGTAATAATGAGCTCTTTCCCCAAAGCTAAGCCTAAATGCTACTGAAGGAATTAGTGCCTAGGAAATACTGACGCATTTGGTAGAGAGACTCTGCCTCAGACCAGGAAAGAACCTGCAAGGCCATTTCCCAAGGAACACATGGCACAATGGAAATGTAGGCAAATACTAAAAAGTATTAATATTCATAACATTTTTAAATTCTTTAAAGGTGATGATATCATTGGCTTTCCTCTTGATCATTCTGTATGTAGAAACTGATAAAAGTTAAGTATGTGTACCATAAACCCTGCCAGATCCATAACCAGCAGAACCACTAGGTGTCTAGCCTGGCATTGCAATGCTTCTAGCAAGAAACATCTGGATGACACAGCCATGTCCTCAGTTGTTTTTTTAACTACCAAGTAGAAATATTAGGTTTCGGTATTGACCTGTGTTTGAAGGATATTTCTGTTAGGTACAACAAAGCCTTCCAGATTCCGTACATTGTAGGTTCTATGTTTGGGTCCTATGCAGGCAAACAAATTCATTAATTGAAGATACCACTGGTGCTCTTACTCTCACATCAGCAGGATGACCGTAAATGGCCTTGCAAGCATGGCATTCTGAGTGACTTAATGAATTTCATCCTTAAAAAATTTCTTTCACTTGGGAGAGCAGGTCCTGTACCTTGCCAAGACAGCACAATAGAGTCAACCCTGTTAGCACAGGTGTGGGTGAGCCAGTCCCCTGAAGTTGTGAGCATGGGAGAGTTTTCCCCTTTCACATCTGGCAGACTACAGGTGCCCAGACCCAGGGATATGACTTGGCCTGACCCCATCATCCAACCTACCTATGCTCTGCTAGAGCACATAAAGGGACCTGACTTGCAAACCCAAAGCCTTAGGGTCTCCACAACAACAGGATATCAAGAGGAGCCCTAGGGAGGGCCTAGTATCAATAGGGTAGTAGAAACCAGAGGCCTTGAACCAGACCAATGACTCTTTGCAATGAACACTTGCGAGTAAAGATAAATGGACAAAGGAATTCACAACATGACTCACTCTGTTACACTGAAGCTTCAATGATAAGATTGTTTAAAGTATTTCACTGTTTTAATTTTTAATTTTATTTTTTCCCTTTTTTCTCTTAAATTTTGTTTTATTTGGGGGTGTGTAGGTGTGGAAGGCAGATGCAAATTGGATGAAGAAATGAATTGGCTCAAGATATATGATGTAAAAGACACAGAGTAAATAAAATAAATAAATAAATAAATTTATTTCAAAGTCACTAAGACAGGCAAATAAACACTTGCATGCTACTATACCGGATTGTATTTTTTTGCAATAAAATTTATATACATTTTATTTAAGTACCTTCTTACACAATTTTCTAGTATAATAAGCTGCATATTAAATGTACTTTTAACAAAATATTTTAATACTGTTTAACCTTTCCTAAAATATTCCTGCCAGAGAGAAATGCTGACATCTGTATTATCTAATAGTAAATGTGGAAAATACAGTTCCCCATAGTACAAGTACAGTAGGGACACTAGAACTTAAATATTTTGAGACTTACTCTGAATCATCTTCTGTAATTCTTTTCTGTTTTTATTGCGAAATCAAGGCTTGGCCATATAATGCTCACTTGTCCCATTCATAGAGTCATTACCCAGGAGCACATAAGGATACCTATTTACATATATAAAAACAAAAGAATATTCTGCCTTTAATGTGTGCATTAGGTACTTCATATATCCCAGGGTTCTTTTCATCTTTCTTGTTCTAGGATTTTACATAGACCTGCTGCACAGTAACACTGAGGGCATAGGACCAAAGCAAGAAAAATAGGCAAGAAGTTGTTCCTAGACAATGTCTCTCTCCAGTTGCATTTTACTCCTTTTTACATTTTTTTTTCAAATCAGGACTTCTCTTGTAGTCCTGGCTGTCTTGGAATTCACTCTGTAGACCAGGCTGACCTTGAACTTGGAAACTCACCTGCCTCTGCGTCTGAGTGATGGGATCAAAGGCATTCACCAACACTGCTCAGCCCTTTTCCATCTTAATCTCTTCTTTCCACAAATTTACCTCTCCCAGAATCTCAACACTCTGGAAATTTTAGCCTACCCTTAAATACTATTTTGAGACACTAGTCAGTGTGTGTAAAAGTAAATCACAGTCCATGCTTAAGATCTAAGCAGACTGTTCTTCAAGACTATGTTCTCAAAGACTAATATATCTTTTATATATAGAGAGAAAAAAAACATGATTATGATTCTGGATCAGGTAAGAGGATATTTTTTGAAAAAAATAAACAGCATTTATTTATTTAGAAACAGTCTTTAGTGGCTGCATTGTAAGAGTTTATGGCATGATTTCAGAAGATATTAGTGCTATCATTGGCTAGATTTCTAGAGCAGAGGCCAGTCTCCAGTATAGTGCAACTAAAAAGTTCAAAAGTGTTGTTTTCTGAATCCCTCGTTCTTAACTTTATCCTCTTCACATACATCCCACAGAAACCTTTTCTTATCCAAATAAATCTACGTAAAACACTGGTCTGTCTCTTCCCACATCTTCAGAAGGGGAGGTATGTGCTTATGTGCCTAATCAAGAGCATTGACTCGCATTGCTCACAAAAGCATCTTGTTCATTAAAGATTACTTCATTGTAGCCAGGCAGTATTGGTGCATGCCTTTAATCCCAGCACTTGGGAGGCAGAGGCACACAGATCTCTGTGAGTTCTAGGCCAGCCTGGTCGACAAAAGCTAGTTCCAGGACAAGCACCAAAGCTACAGAGAAACCTTGTCTCGAAAAAACCAAAAAACCAAAACAAAACAAAACAAAAAGATTACTTCATTGTAAATACATTGTAAGTACCAAGAATATACTGTTCCTTCTCACTTTCCATGATATAATTGCACATTTCCACATGTGTTCTGCTTGTGTTCTTATCCATTTAAAGTCAATATCCAATAGCCAGGCTAGGTATATGAGAGAAACAGAGGAGATTTTATTGAAAATGGCAAGAGGGTTTTAGGTTTAAATTGTGTCTTTACAAGTAATAATTAATTAGTTCCACTAAATGTGCTAAGCCAATCACAAGAGACTCCAGAGATTGGTCATTGTTCCCTCAGGTACTGGTTCAGAAAAGGATTGAAATGATTGGTCAACTCCCTGTGTAGATGGGAGCATGTAATTCAGTAAAGCAAAAGAAACACGTGACTTTTTCACACAAGAACATTCACTCACCAGCGAGATACTATTTAGAGCTCTATCCCATTAACACACCCTATATTCTGGAATAATTGTGTGAACACACTCTTTTGTCCAACCCCATGTCATGTATAATGTGGTGACTGTTTTTAGTTCATTTTTTTTAATTTCATCAATTTTATTTTTAAGATTTTTAAGTTTTATTAAAAAAAACAATATATTCTGTTCATGGTATCGACTTGCCAAAATTTATTGTCACCTGAGAAGGGAACCTCAGTTTAATTGCTTTGGTTGTCTTAACTGATGTGGGAAAATTTACCCAAAGTGCAGGCTTCACCTTCAAGGACCAGCCCACTAAAAAGGATAGAGTGGAAGGAGTCTTGCTCTCCGTTTCTGCACTTGGACATCCCTCTTGCAGCTGACTTGATTTACTGTGTTGTATGAGAACAATCATTTCCAGGCTAAGAGTGCACTGTGCCTATGGCTCCCCAAACACCCTGGACATCTTCAGTGCTAGACTGGGATGGCTGAGCACCCAGCCACATGGACAGAGCAACTAGCTCTGGCACCTCTCAGTCTCTTGGGTGTCAGCTGGATACTACTACTAACCATATTGTGTAACCTGATTTAATAAATCATATCCATCCAGCAATTCTGTTACTCTAGGAAACCCTAAGTAGCAAAAGTGCTCAACAATCCTTGGTGGCTTAAAAGCAGAGATCACAGTGACATGAGTGACCACAGGGCATGGCAGACTTTTCTGCCTGAGACCACTTACTTGACTGTGTGTACAAAAGGAGATTTTGCATTTTGAAGAGACAAAGATAAATGTCTTTTATTGTTTTCATTCTCCCAATTATGATAAGACTGCAATGGCTACATTTTAAGAATGTTGATCAAAATTTCTAATGAAATAAAAATGTTTACCTCCTTTCTTTTCCTTTTGACCTTGATAAGACAATTTCCTTCCACAATATCTCTTTTCTACACATGTTCTGCAAAATGTAGTTTTTCAATCAGTAAATTCAATCTGCTTATCTGCTTATCTGATCAATTTGTTTAAACCTTACAGAGTAGTATGGAGAAATATATTACTTTACTCCCTAATTTAAAGAGACTCAAAGTGACTTAACTTTGTTTCAATTTTTATACCACTCAATCATAATTAATTTTGATGATCTTTAGCTAAATTGGAAGCAATGGGCAGCTCTGTCGGAAAGGAAGAGGATAAGAGTTCGAACAAAGCTCCCTGTTGGTTCCTCCAGCCTAATTTAAAGCACATTTGCTGTGTAGCAGTGGGCTTGAGTCAGATGGCAGGTGACACTCGGGACAGAATAGAAGGATCAGTTGTATCCCTGCCCAGACACAGTGAGTTTACCTGAGCATGGTGTTTCTCATTAGGTGATCAATAATATGTTTTATTGGTTCCAGAACACTGCACAAAGCTCACTAGAAGTCATCTCTCCACTGTTTTGAGTGTGAACACAACAATTAACCACAGGGAAAAAAAGTAAATTAGTTTTTCTGAAATCTGGAGGTTTTCTAGTTGCTAAAGCCCAATTACAAATTAGCAAGCTGTGAATAATCAGATTACAAGATAATCAGGCTCCAAGCAGCAAGTGCTTCCCTTGTAAAAATTCTGCAAAGATTTTCAAAGTTTAAGTTCTGTGGAAATGGATGGCAAATGAGAGTGGCATCCACACACATCACCTTGAATCTGTAATGCATGAAATTTTAGTATATGTATTTACCTACACACACACACACACACACACACACACACACACACATTAGTTAATCAAGAGCTGACTGGCCTATTGCTGGGCAGGAAGAGATTGGGCAGGAAAGCCAGACAAGGAGGGTGCTGGGAAGAAGGGCAGAGTCTGGGGAGTCAAAAGGAGACACAGAAAGAAGCATGATGAACTTGCTGAAAACGGGTACCACCACGTGGCAGAGTGTAAATAAGAAATCTGGGTTAATTTAAAATGTAAGACCTAGTTAGTAACAAGCCTGAGCTATCAGCTAAACATTTATAATCAGTTTGGTGATAAGGGAGTGAAGGAGCAGAACAGACTCCATTTTGAGAAAGAACTCCACTTTAGACAGGACCTAACTGGGGAGTGAACGCAGCCCAGCAAAGCCATAAACAGTCACAAGAAACCTGCCCTGGTCAAAGTGACCCATCAGGGTATCGAAACAACATCTGCTTGTGTCGAATATCCTTGCAGGTATCTGATTAACCACTGTTTTGAAATTTCCCTGTACTCCAATACTTTTACCCAACCCTGAAATGCCAAGGCTTGTACCACCCCGCTTGCAGTTTTCCACTTTAAAACCCCTTACTCTGAGCACTCAGGGCCGTTTTCCCCTGACCACTGCAGCAGTGTGTTGGGTTATGGTCCGAGTTAGCTAACTTGTAATCAATAAACCCGAGTGTGCTTACATCGGATACCAGTTCTGTGGTGGTCTTGTTTGGGGGTCCTGTGATATGGACACAGCAGGAGCGGTTGCTGGGACACAGAGAAACTCTGCCTACAGAGATCTTAGATTACAAAACTGGAACAAAACACATTGCTTACATTAACAAATAGAGTTTTATTGACCTGGTTAATTATAATTTTTGAGGTTAATTGAAAAATAAAATTTCATAATTATATAGTATATGAAGTAGTAAAATTCAAACAGATTCAGCATGATTAAAATGAACTTTAAAAAACAAACACAAAAACTCCAAAGAAAGTAAGAATTTTAATTTAGATGTATAAAGAAGAAAATCTAGTAATAAAAGTATCAAACGAAAATGTATAATTATAATAATAAAATTACAAATTACAAACTGGAAAGAGCTTCTAAATACTTGTGTATCAAAGTGGCACATCAATAATTTGGGAAGGTCATAACTACATTCAAAATAGAAATAAAATGAATAAATAAAATAAAGTTATAGCAAATTTCAATATGTCTTTCACAACACAAAAGTGAAAAAGAGTTCAAACAGAATATAAAAACTAAACAAACAAGTAAGAAAATTGGTCATTAATTCTTTATTATTCTTTTTTTTTTCTTTATTTTTTTCCCCAACATAATATCCTATTGATTATTTTGGACTATCATACAATGAAGCCCGATCACACTCATTTCCCATTCCTCCCAGGTTCACCCTCCCACCCATGTACTCTCCCTCAAAAGAGAAAAAAGTAAATACACCAAGTCCAATTTATGTTACCCACATACTCAATAAAGGATGGTCGAACTCCCAGTAGCCATCTCCTTCAAAAAAAAAAAAAAAACTAACTGCAACATAAGCTGCCCTCAGTATTTTTTAATCTTGGCCATTCTGACAGGTGTAAGATTTGCTTTACTTTGCATTTCCCTGATGATTAAGGATGTTGAGCAATTCCTTAAATGTCTTTTGGACATTTGAGATTCTTCTGCTGAGAATTCCTGGTTTAGCTCATTTTTTAATTGGATTATTTTGTATTTTGATGTCTAGTTTCTTGAGTTCATTACATATTTGCAGATCAGCCCTCTGTCAGTTGTGGGGTTGGTGGAGATCCTTTCCCATTCTGTAGGCTGTTGTTTTATGTTGGAGAGGACGTGGAGTCAAGGGAACATTCCATCACTGCTGGTGGAAGTGCAAACCTGTACAGTCACTTTGGAAATCAGTATGGCAGTTTCTCAGAAAATTGGGAATCAATCTACCTCAAGACCCAGCAATACCACTCAAGGCATATACCCAAAGGATACTCAATCATACCACAAGATCACTTGCTCAACAATGATCATTCCAGCATTATTCATATTAGCAAGAACCTAGAAACAACCTAGATGCCCCTCAACTGAAGAATGGATAAAGAAAATGTGGTACATTTACACAATGGAGTACTACTCAGCTGTAAAAAACTATGACATCATAAAATTTGCAGGCAAATGGATGGAACTAGAAAAAAAATAAAACATTCTGAGTGAGTAACCCAGACTCAAAAAGACAAAAATGGTATGTACTCATTCATAAGTGGATACTACATATAAAGCAAAGGATATCCAGACTACAATCCATAGCTCCAGAGAAGCTAGGTAACAAGGAAGACCCTAAGAGAGACACAAGAATTGCCCTGGGGGAGAGGGATGAGTGGGAAAAACGAAAGAGAGATCTTGATAGAGCTACAAATGGATTAGGGAGAAACATGGTACTAGGAAAATTCCCAAGAATCCACAAGGATAATCCCAGCTAATTCTCCTAACAATAGTGGAGAGGGTGCCCAAAATGGCCTCCCCCTGTAATCAGATTGATGAATACCCCAACTATCATCCATGCCAAGGGGCTCAGCCCCTACTTAGCAATGACAAGAAGCCCCTATTTCCCATGTTTTGTGCACATTGTCTGTTGTCCATCATGTGACTGTGCTCCCATACCTGTCATGGCCTCAGTGTCTCTGGTTTCATTTCTCTCCAACCATAAGCATGGTTCTGCTCTGCCATCTTTTTATCCCAAATCTATGAGACTGAGACCACTTTTAAAAGCATTTTGGCGTAGGACATACCTTTTTTCTTTCGTTATCTTGGAGATATTATGCACTGTGCAGACTCATCCTCTACTCCCCCGTCTCCCCCAAGGCCTCCAAGGTCTCTCAGGCTCCATTGAGTGACTCTGCTACCCAGTGGGTGCTATTGGCTGCTGCCATGTTGAATTCTCCAAGGAATCATGAATTCTTACAAAGAAACAATTATTTCAATGAATATGAAGCATTTAGAAGGTATAGTCACTTTCAACCCACAAGGAAAACCAGTGAATCAGATAACATTAGTTATAGTATCTATTAAAAATAAGCAAAGATAATAATGTGTGATGAACTAAACAAAGAGAAAAGAAAGAAGTAAAAATTATATATCATGAAACGAAGTCTTTGGGCATCAAAACAGCAAATGATATACACAGACATCTGACAAAACTAACAGAACAGATAGATATACATCATTAGCTAACTAAAGACAAAAAATGTGAGCACAAAGACACAGAGACCTAGAAAGAAAATAGGCATGTAAACAAGGAGCAGCAGTTAGACAGGCTATTTTTTTATAAATATACAAAATACAATTTGAAACCAAAACTATTCATAAAACAGTGAGAAAAAAAGATCACTGATGAGACCTATAGGCCAAATAGAGTAATTACCACAGAAAAAAATAAATTGTTTACACACCTACCTACAAAAAGAAAATGAACTTAATAATTTTGGAATGATTTGAGCCAAGCATTTTAGGAAAGATTAATAAGTGTCATGTAAGCCTTTAAAAGTAGAACCCAAGAATATAATAACAGGTTTTCTGTCCCCTGATAATAGGTTTCTCTGCTGACACAGTAAGTCAAATCAAGCTGAACTGAAAAAATATAACAACAGGTTTATTTGAGTAAAGCAACTACCAGGCAAGTACTCCAGTCCCAGAGGTTGAAGCTGGAGAAGCCGCACCCCCAAACGAAAGCAGGGAGACTTTATAGATTGTAGTGGAAGAGTGATAATGTGTCCACCACAAGCTGGATTCGTGGCCAAGTAAGGTCAAAAGCTGAGCACTTTAGGCAGGGACTTGGGCAACTGGCAACTACAAGGGAGAAAGTTACAGTAGCCACCAAGAACGTAGAGCTTGGATTTCTGGCACCTTTCCTTTGTTCAAAGGCTGTCCATGTGGGTGGGGTATAGAGAGAGACACAAGAATGGGGCTTTCTCATCATGCAAGGGTGAGCTGGAGGTTCCAGCCAAAAACAGTGTTAAGATTATTTACTTTACATATGAATAGCTAGTAATAGAAAGAACAGGGCCAAATACTTGCCTTGTCATAATCTAACACATATTTGCTTCATAAATATCTGAATAAAATAAGAATTGGTTGATAATTATTAACATAGAAATGAAAATATACCTCACACCAACAGCAAGCATTCTCCTTAAAATAGGAACAAGAGGCTTCCCATTAAAATCAGAAGCAATGCAAATATATTATTGTCACTACTACTAATGAGCCTTGTTAAAGACACTAATCATTAAGATAAAACAATGAATAAAATTAAAGTCATTTATTAGAAAACACAAAGTAGAAGTATCCCTAATTGGCTTGCCTTGGGAGTGCTAAATTTAATCATTTTAAAACTGTCCTTATTTTCTCCCTAGTCTCCTCTTTGCACAATTTTTGTTGAAATGGAAAAAAAGTTACTACACTGTCTGCATTTTTATACGTATGTTACTGAGAAGAATGTATCACACATTTGGGGATATAGTAGCCATTAATAAATGACAGGTCTGTGGTCAAGTTAAGTGGTAGGCATTACCAAACATTTCGAGCATGGTAGGTATATCCAAGTGCCATAAAGAGCTTTTTTATGATGAATTAATCTAGTCTGCAAGGATTACATAGAACAGAATACATTTTTACTATCAGGGACAAAAATAAAATTATGTTTGAAAGATGTTCTATGTAGGTATATGAATGTCTAAGTGAAAATACTTTGTGAATGCATACTTTAAGTAAAGTAACTTTAAATGTTTTTCCTCTTAACTACCTCGTGATGAAAAATTCGTTGTCCCCTCACACACACACACACACACACACACACACACAATCCTCAAATGACTCACGAGCTTTGTTTACTTGGGTATGAAAAATGAAATTTTCCTTCCAATGTCTTTCTCCTCTCTAACATGAATTCTGATTGTGGTTTTTGAACACTTTTCCATTTAAACTGATAAAAGCAGGATTAATCCCTGAGAGTGATTTAGGAGTTCAGTGTCTTCTGTAGAAGACACTTCCCTCTTTTACAAAGGTTCAACTACATGACTGGAATCCCACCAAATTCCATTTCCTACCTGAGGCCAGCTTTTTCACGAAGGTAGCCCAATCGGTTCCATGTGTAAATTGCACTCTTCCAAGGCAGCCCTGGCTCTGGTGACTGTACCAGACTTTTTCTTTTGGGCCACCAACCAGCTCCCAAATCATGACACAGAGATGTATTATCAATTTTGAATGCTCATCCTAGCTTGTGTGCCTTTCTTGTTAGTTCTTATAACTTAAGTTTTCCTGTTTCTCTTGATCAATATATTGTCTCAGTTTTTTATCTTTTCTTTCTGCATATACTACTACACCTGGCTGTTTGGTGGCTCCCTGGCTGTCTGGTGGCTCCCTGTCTGTCTGTCTGGTGGCTCCCTGTCTGTCTGGTGGCTCCCTGGCTGTCTGGTGGCTCCCTGGCTGTCTGTCTGGTGGCTCCCTGGCTGTCTGTCTGGTGGCTCCTTGGCTGGCTCACCAGACACCGCCCTTATTCCCCTTCATTCTCTCCTTCTCTCTCATAGTTCTTTTTGAGCCTATATTTCTCCTCCTATTTATTATCTCCACTCCAGCCCCACCTATGTTTCTTCTGCCTAGATACTGGCTGTTCAGCTTTTTATTAAACCAAACAGATGCCTTAGGCAGGCAAGATGAAACAAATGCAACACATCTTTATATAAATAAACACACATCCTTACATTGTTAAACAAATGGAGCATGCCTTTACAGAGTTAAAATAACATTCCACAACATAAACAAATGTAACACATTCTTACACAGCTATAATATACCACAACAGGTGAGTACTGGGATGTTCATACTTGCAACTGCCATGGACCCTGACACATTCACAGCTTTTCAATAAGCATGCACTGACACTTCTGTCTGTTTGGTCATAAGATTAAAATTATACTGCTCAATTAGCCATCATTCCATCATTAAGGAGACCTTCTTCTGCCTAGTTTACTTTATACCTTATATCCTTTCAAGTCATAGCTTGCTTCTGACATTTATTTCCAGCTTCCTTAAATCTGAGACAATGGAAAACTAGTTTTGTGACATATTTTAAATCATATTATTTGATTTTATTTTTTCTAAGCAATAACTACAAAGGGATTTGTTCACCAAAAATTATATGTTTTGTAGAACACATTATTAAAACAAGCAAAATGAAGCATAAAACACTTCCCTGTACCACTTTGAATAAAACACACATTCCTGTGTTTCTTATAAGACTCTCCCAGACAAACTGTTCTGGTCCACTGCCTGTTAACATGTGAAAATCACTGTGGATTGATTTAGGAAGTGGCCCTAGAGTTCATGTGCTTTGATGCATAATAATTTAGATCTTTCATATATAAAACCACATGCAAAGAACTTTCTTGGCTATCTATTATTTTAAATTGAAATTTAAATGGAAATATATCTCTGTATATCTAGAAAACCTAATTAACATGACTAAAAGTTTGATTATTATAAAAGACTATCTATTATTTTAAAATGTAATTTAAAATAATCATTTTAAAATAAGTTGCAAAAACACCATTCCTTAAACAAGAGCAGAAATACATATACACAATGTAACAAAATTGACCTTAAATCTATATCAATAGACCAAAATCCATAGCCATGAAAAATATTTATCTCTATGTCATATGGTGTAGGAGGTCCTTCTGCATTTGTGTTGCTTTCATTGGTTAAATAAAGAAACTGCCTTGGCCTTTTGATAGGGCAGGACTTAAGATAGGTGGAGAAAAGAGAACAGAATGCTGGGAAGAAGACACAGAGAGAAAGAAAGCCACCACCATGAAGCTGCCAAGTCAGACACGCTGAATCTTTCCCTTTAAGCCATGACATCATGGTGACATACAGATTATTAGAAATGGGTTGAATCAAGATGTGAAAGTTAAGAGGTTAGAATAAGAGGTTAGAACTAATGGGCTAGGCAGTAATTTAATTAATATAGTTTCCATGTGGTTATTTCGGGTGTAAGCTAGCTAGGTGGTGGGACACAGCCAAGGGTAGCTGGGATGACAAGCAGCCCGCTTGCCTCTTACTACAATCATATGCCCCTTATTTTTTGTAGAAATTGACTATGACCATTAATCACTTATAATCAACCCTCTTTAAATGAAAACAAACATTTATAAACAATCATTTTGAGAATTTGGGTATAGTTTTTTCCTGCTGTTTGTTGAACAAAGCATTTTTACAGATCACAGAGACCTTTCTGGGTTTTTTTTTTCCATCAAACCACATTAGCCTGGAAGGAACCCATAGGGTCTCATCTTCTGTAGAAACAAAAGTAGAACTTTTATCCAAAGCAGCATATTCTTAGACTCAAATTTTGAAGTCAAGATACTTTATGTTAGTTTAACTTAGCCACCCCCAGAATCAAATGTCTCTCTACAGTCAAAACTTCAAAGAAAACACAATATACATAATCCAGACTCTCTGTGTATTTTCCATCTTTGTGTGGTTTGTTTTTTATTATTCCTTTGTCTGTACTCTTTTATACTAGTTTTAGTATCTCTTTAAATACTTTGTTTTATTTTAAAAACTATTTCTTTTTATAACTGTATATGCTTTTTTCTCCTTTCTCCCATGCCTACATACATTTATCCAACAGGTAACCCATTCAGAGATCTTTTCATCTGAATCTGTCTTTATCTGTAATCATTTTTAAACCAGGGGTGCTTTTTTTTAATTGGTAAATGAACATGGCTAGGACCAAGCCAAAGGCCCTGCCTGTTTGCTCTACCCAGTCCAAAATGGTGGAGGCATATTCACAGCTTTTTGCAAACTATGTACACCACCCCACCTCCAGGGATGTAGCAGGCTTATATTGCCATTAAACAATTTGTAACACACTGCTCACAGACCCCATTTAAGTGCAGAACCTCCTGAAAGAATCAGAGTTCGTGCTTCCAGTATGAACCAGGAAGCCACCATTTTTTAAAGGAACTGAACCCCTGCTTGCTGCCCACAAACAGAACGAATCTGAGAAAAATGATGCTACCAAGAAGTCATGCTTAACTATATTCTTTTATGTCTAGAATTCATTCTCAAGCTCTCTCAGGTATTTTGTGGCTGTAGTTGATCCACGCTGACACCATTTGTAACCAGAGACAGTATATTCTTTTCCTGGCTGACCAGACTGAATAATCACACAGAAACTATATTAATTACAACACCGTTTTGCCTGTTAGCTCAGGCTTCTTATTAACTAACTCTTATATCTTAAATTAACACATTTCTATCAATCTGTGCATCGACAAGCATCTGTGGTCTACTTGTAAAGTTCTGGGGTGTCTGTCTCCTTCAGCAGTTATGTAATGTCTATTAGACTCTGCCTACTCTCTCTCTCTCTCTCTCTCTCTCTCTCTCTCTCTATTCCTGCATGACTTTACCCTCCTAAGCCATTAGCCAAAGCAGCATCTTTATTACCCAATGGTAATAAAACATATTCACAGCATACAGTGTTTTAAAATGTACATAGACTTGAGAGGGAAAAGAGAAATGGTATAGACAATGTTAGAAAAATAATTTAGAAATAATAAACTCTTTAAAGAAAGAATAAAGTAATATGAAGGAAAAAAGTTAATAAGAAGTATGAGATAATGGGCCAATCAGTTTATAACTAATATAGACCTCTGTGTGATTTCTTTGGGACTTAACGACTGTGGGAACTTGGCAGGACAGAAACCCTGCCAACAAATGGTGCCCAACGTGGGGATGACCAAATCTACTTAAAAGCCTGAGAGAGCTTGGGAAGTTATTCTAGATAAAAAAAAAAATAGAGTAAAACATGGCTTCTTAATTTATAATTAAGAAATACAGATTAATATCATCTATAATAGCCAAATGTATAGTCATATTAGGTATGTTTTCAAGGTCATACACAGATATATTTATATAGATAGATAATCTTCAAACACTTTAAAGACCTTCAGAATATGGCACTTGATATGTTTAATAACCCAAGGCTTTTCATGACAGTAAGACATGTCTTCTGCTGACAGCATCAATCTACTTCAAAAATGGTTGATGGGCATTGAAGAACCTCTATATGGAGTCTGCTTTCCTACCATTTGGGAAAGAATCTGCCCTTGCCTCAATTGCTGACAATACTCTGTACAACCTGGACCAGCAGAACACAAAGAACAGTGACTGCTGAACTTTACCAAGACAAAGTAGGAGGTCCTTCAAAATTTCCTGCTTCTCAGAAATGCCTGTCAGAAATTCTAGGCCTATAAGCCAAAGATGGATTCCCCAATGCTACAGAAGGACTTTGGGTGACTGTCCGAGCAGCCAGGTGTCCCTGTCATTAGATAATATTACATACTTCTAGAGGCTTTGATGGAGTTTAAAACTAAATAATTATTCTTAAAGTTTTCCTTTGGTAAATTAGGTATAAAACTTTAGACTCACAGAGATTAGATAGATAATATTTTTTCTAAATTTGGCAGACACAAATGGATTGGATATTGTTATGTAATTCTCACTTGAAAATTGTTTTTGTTGTATATAATTTTACTATGGTAAAGTTAAAGCCTTCCTCTTTCTATTTAGACAAAAAGGGAGAATGCTACAGAATAAGCCTTCCTTCTGTACACTGTGAAGATGCATTGCTTTCATTGTTATTAAAAAGCTGATTGGCTGATGGCTAGGCAGAGCTTGGGGGCAGAGAGAATCCTGGGAAGAAGAAGTATAGAGTCAGAAGAGATGCCATAAGATGCAGAATGGAAAGTATGTACATGAGGTAAGTGAGCCCCAGGGCAAAACATAGATTAACAGAAATTGGTTAATTTAAGTTATAAGAACTAACTAAAAACAGGCCTAAGCTCTTGGCCAAGCTTTCATAATTAATAAGGAGTTTCCATATGGTTATTTGGTAGTGGCTGCCATGACACAGAGAAACTCCACAAACAAATAAAGTTGTTGACTTGTGTGGGTGTGTTACTGGACATTTGTTTTGTGAGATAAAGGCTACAGATTAGTTTAGGGGATCTTTGTAATGATCTCTATATCAGAGACATTGAAATATCTTTTAATAGTATTTTTTCCATAAAATTCTTAGGCATATATTAACAGAAAGAATTCTTTTGCATAAAATATTCACTATTAAGCAAGAAATGTTACTTTCACATAGAACACCTAATAAGGGGATAAAGAAATGTCTCAGGTTAAGAGTATTTGCTGCTCTTACAGAGGATCAGAATTCTGCTCCCAGAAGCCATTTGGGGAATCTCACAACAAACTGTATCTGGCCTCTACAAGTAGCCACACACATGTACACACACACACACACACACATACACACAAATAAAACTTTAAACACAACTGTTAAGTATAGATTTTACTCTGTAAACCTCAAATAGAAGCCCTGCTTTAACACTATGAAGATGCTCTGCTAACAGAGAGGATGCTAAACTCCAGTCTGCTTCCTGCAGCGTTTTTAACAGAAGCTTATTACAGAAAGCATCGAGATCTAGGGTTCAGCACTCAGACTACTGATGCACTGAGTTCCCCCAGCTGTGATCTTAAACAAAAAGTATCATAACAGCTCATAGAGGCAAAAAGACTAACAACTTCCACATTCTGTTTCCTGTGATGGAATCTTCCCTGAACAACCCCAGGCTACTGTTCTTGTTTGTTTCTGCCAAACAAGATTATTTTAGGTTGTGAGTGAAGGAAGCTTCACTTAATGAACATCATTTGGAGAATACTGTTGTGAGGTGTCTAATTCTGATGGATTGCAAATGTCTCTGTGAGGCACCAGAGGCTACAGACTCACACACAGCCCCACACATGCACGTCTAAGCTTTGTGATGAGGGTGGGTGAAAGACACCTATTGTGTTAACCACTCTTGATGAAGCTAATTCCACACTGTTCATTGTACAGTTTGTGCAATATTCAGGCAATTGTTTAAACACTCATAAGCTTGAGAATCAAATGGTTGGATTTGATCCAGACACCATTTTCAAGAGCTGAGAGAACTCAGGAAGAAGTAACTGGAGGAAAGGAATACACAGACAGTGATTTCTCTGGGATGATATGTGGAATAAATAAGATATTATACATGCAACTTTGTGAAACCCTATACAAGCTCTGTCATTCCTAAAAATACTTGGGATATCTCAGTGGGTAAGGGTGCTTACTACTAAAGCTGACAGTCTACAAGTTGTCCTTTGACTTCCATGTGAGCATCATTGCATGTGTGATACCCTTCACCATGTAAAACTTGTAGATATAGAGTCTTAAGTCATATGGCATACCAAGATCTCAAAATTAAGACTGTAGAGAGAAGAGGAGAGCCTGCTTTTTGTCAGGGCTCCCATCTAAAAGTGACCTAGACAAAGTGTCTTCAGCAAAGAAAGTCAATTTCTTCACACATATAGAGGCTCAAATATATGACTAGGGCAGCAATAAATAGTGTATGAATTCTCTCCTGTTGATATGCACGTAGCTACTTTCTTGCTGCTTTCTCAGACTATCTTCTTTCTCTGTGTGTGTACACTATTCTCCTCTTGTTATAAGGGAACCAGTCACACTGGGTTGGGACCCACTCACACATCTTTGTTTTCACTCTCTTTCCAAAATAGCCTGTCTCCAAATAGAGGCATATTCTGATATGCTGGGATTTATAATTGCATCATACAAATCTAGTGAAGCTGACACAATTCAAGGCATTACCAACAATGTTAAAGATACCAAGGCTAGAAGAAAGAGATAAACTGGCTATGGCCTTACTGCTAGGCCAGTCACAAAATCTGAAAGAATCATATTTCCATACTGATTTTTCATGCAACTATCTAACACAGTACCTACAACACCAGTCATTGGTGGTTTGGGATTCCAAGTGAGCTCAGAATTTATTTGGCAAGTATCAATGTCTAAATATCACTGCGAAAAATAATTGACCTCTGCCTATACATTGTTATATCAACATATCACTTATATTATATCTAACTTATTAATAACATTGCAATTTGCCAATATTTAAAATATGTGATATAGGGAATGGAGAAAGCCCTGAGTTTATAAATTCTGACTAAATGTGTGTTGGCATTAGCAGGCCATATAAAAACCCTAGACCCTTAGGCCTATGATGTAAGGGGCAAAGCCTTCTCCCTGCCTTGATATTCAGAGACTTGGAAAAGCCTTCCACTGCTATGAGTTTGTAGAAAATGTCCACCCTCACTTTTCCCACCTGAAGACTGTTCCCATACAGAAACCCCTCCCTTATGACTCAAAGGTCTACATGGAAGAGGAGGTGAGAAGATCGTAAGATCTGAAGCTGGTGGATGACTCCAAAGAAACAGCACTTTCCAGACAAGACAGGGCTGACGCAAATAGGAACTGAGAGACTGTACCAGCGTTCACGAGACAGGTACTGGTTCAAGTCAGACAAAATCCCATAGCTGAGAGGCAGGAGGAGACACCATATTTCACCCATAACCAAGATGCTATTTGCAGTTGATGTCCATTGGGGAAGTGAACATTGGTCTCCTCAAAGGAGCGATACTGAGTATATAAGCCACACTCTGGGGCAAGTCTCAAGTTCAGGAGGAGTCAGTCAACACAAAATAAATCCAAGTCTGTGTGTGCTGTTTTGTGTGTTTGGTTTGGGTTTTGGCTTGGTTTGTTTTTAAGAGAGAATGAACATGAAGTTGAATGAATAGGTGGGATATCTGGAAGGAGAAGAGGGAGGGAAAGAATGTGATCAAATGCACTGCATGAACAATCTTTCAAATGTTTTTAAAAAATAGTTTCCACTTAGTTTTTCTTATCTTGAATTCATTACAGCTCCAAAAAAATATAAAGGAAGTATAATAATTAAAACCAGGAAACTGGCATTGTCAGAATAATAACAATAAAACAACAGGCTTTGTCTGCTTTTGTTGGATAGTTCAGTTAAATTTACCATTTATATAGATTCAGATGAGCATCACCATAAACCAGATACAGACTCTCATCATTCCAAAATGCTCTGCCATGTTTTTCTCTATAGCCCTCCTCTTAAATCCTTTTACCTCAATCTCCACTCCAAATATTCTAATCAAACATTTTATATAAATGACATCATATAATATATAATTTTGGTATTTTTTCCTTTCCTTTCATTTACCACTATGCCCTTCATAATCATTCATGCTCATAATCTTATCAATATTTTGTTCCTTTTTAAATTAAAATATAATTATACCATTTCCCTCCATTCCTTTTCCTTCCTCCAATTTCTTCCATGTATTCCTACTCCCTTTGAAACTCCTGACCTTCTCTTTCCTACTTGCTATTCTTGCTATTGTTACAGAGAGAGAGAGAGAGAGAGAGAGAGAGAGAGAGAGAGATACAACCTGGCTGAGCAGTAGGTACTGGATAACCAAGCAGGGAGCTTCTCCATAGGAAAGACTGTTCTTTGGGTGGGGGCTGTGAGTTTTCATTCTTTCATCTCTGCATGGCTATTATTGGTGGTGGTGTTTAGGTGGCCATACTGTCAGGGTATCACTAGTGAAGCTTCCCCATCGTTTTTATCAGACAAGATCTTACAGCAGATTTCCTAACTCTCTGGCTCTCCTGCTCTTCACATCCCTTCCCTTTCTACAATGTTCCCTGAGTCTTGGGGACAGGCTTGTGTGTAGATGTATTAACCAAGTGTGGTCATCCCAGATGTATTAACCAAGTTTGGTCATCTCAGATCAGTTGCTTCCTACATTTTGACCAGTTGTGATTTTTCTGTAATTGTCTCCATATGTTTGAAAGAGAAGCTTCTTCGGTGATGGTTGGGAGCTACACTCACCTGTGGGTAAGAGCAAATATTTAGAGTATGGTTAGGAATTGTGCTGGTTTAGTAAAGTGGTGGTTGTAGGTCTCCTCTAAGATCTGTGCCCTCACTAGTCATGAGTATTGAGTAGGTTTCCAGCACCAGGCATGATTTCAGTCCTGCTGAACAGTTTCTGCCTTTTTACTGCTAAGTAATACTCTGCTATAGGGTTTCACTGTGTTTCTGCCACCAGTAAACAGTGCATGAGATATTTCAAGGTTGGGAATATTGTACTAAGACTACTGAAATAGTCATGAATTTTCATATGAACATAACTTTTCATTTTTGCCATTGCAAATATTCAGCAATGGAATGCTAAGTATTACAGCAAGTGAATGTTTATAAAAAATGCAAACAGTTTTCTAGGAAAAATTATCTTCTGAGAGTATGGGAGAAGAGGGTTAGGGTGTGTAAAGGTACAACTCAACAAACAGGCTCAGTTTCAACAGACATCTCAACATAGCATTACTTTTTTTTAATTTTGCTTTATTTTAGTGTGTGTGTGTGTGTGTGTGTGTGTGTGTGGTGTATGTGTGCCTAAATGCATGCAAGTTTGCAAGCATGTGAGCACGTGTTCATTTGTATGTGAATGTTTATGGAAGCCCAAGGTTGACACTGGGTATTGTCTTTGGTAGCTTGCATATTACATATTGAGATAAGATCTCTCACTGATCCCAGAGCTCAGGTTTTGCTGGTGTGGCTAGCCAGATTCCCCTAGAGATCCGCTGTCTCTGTCTCCTACATTTTGCGGTTATAGGAGGGCCAACACACAGCTGACTGGTTATAGGAGGGCCACGGTACCCCCGACTGACTGCTTATAGTAAGGTCATGGCACCCTCTGACTGACTGGCCATAGGAAGGCCACGTTGCCCCATGACTGACTGGTCATAGAAGGGCCACAACTCCTCCTGACTGCCTGGTTATAGGAGAGCCACAGCACCCCCTGACTGGTTTTAGGAGGGCCATGGTACTCCCTGACATTAAAGTGGGTTCTGAGGATCAGAATTCTGCTCCTCACATTGTAAGGCAAGCAAGCAGTTTATCTCCTAAGCCATCTCCCAAACCCCACAACGCTTTTTAAAATAATGTTCATTTTTTTTATTTTTCAATATCTTCACTACCTTTAGGTGACATATAAAAATTATAGCCATACTTGAATACTATGAGAAAACCAGTGTTCAGTTGCATACATTTTTGTTGGAGATACATTTTCCTTCATGTACTTTTACAAAGTAGTACAAACTTTCTATCTAGTTATCCATTGCAGATGACAACTGGATTTAATGATAATGAAAGAAGCTGAGTTTATTCTCTCCTAAAGTCAGCTTCTCAAGCACAGGTAAATATACAAGTTAAACAAACATCAACGTGCAGAAAATGCTTTTTGTGTAAGGCTCACTCGGAGCATCCTGAAGTTTGGAATGCGCTCTGGATAAACATTCTGTGATGCTCAGAAACTACTGTTTGTCTTTGTTTCAACTCCTGTTTTTCAAATACAACATACACGTGTACAAGAGCATTGAAAACAGACATTAAAGAACAAGCACTTGCTGTTTATATTAGATACTGCTCTTTAGAGACAAAAAATAACCTTGATTTTGTTTGTGGTTCTTCTGTAAATTTCCAAAGTGATGAGGGTCAGGGAATAGATTTTTAAATTTTAGTATTTCTTTTCTGGTCCAACTCTAATAAGCAACTAGGTTTAATCAATTAGAACAGGAATGTCTTCTCTTTCTTTTTTTCTCTCCAATATAAGGTTTTTAGTACACTGGCAAATCCTCATTTGACAGATAGGAATTTCAAAGTAATTTTCTGGGTCAATAAATGTTTCCTTTTCAAGTCACATAAAAATTAATTAAATTTTGATAGATAATTTTCAGTAACATTGTTTGCACTTTCAACCTTATAACACTTAGGAAAATGAAAATTACTTAATCTAATCATAAAGACTGAATGAGCACAATGGCTGTATACATATATTACTTGGGAAAATATAGACTCGTGTTCCATTTAGTTTCTCTTTTCCTTCCAAAGTACAGAATTACCAATTTCTATCTGCCCTAATTTCCTACATATAGGAAAATCTAAATTCCTTAAAAATCCTTTAGTATAAGACAGTATAATGAATATTGCCTTGGTAAGTCATCATGTGCTGTTTGAACCTTTGAGAAGGTGGCTCAGGAGGCAGGGTTGTCCTGTCTTTTAGAAGCAAGAATGCCTGTGTAAAATGTCCTGAGACCTTGTGTCTAGGGATAGGTTGCCCCTGCTGACTATGTGACAGAACAGGAAGAGAACAGCCTAAGAGTTAAAACAGTGTATCCCTGAGAACAGCCTGGAGGTAAAGCATTTCCACCGGGTGCTGCTGCTATTTACCTCCAGATGTAAGAGTTCCTCTGATGGGAAATAGAAGTCACAAGTTCAGCCATGGGAAGCTCACTTGGAACTCCAGCTGACGGCCTCCACTTCCTCCACCAGTTTCTACTGGATCTTGTAAGTGCCAAATTTGACACTAGTATGTCTAGTGTCTATTGTTGCTGGTGCTCTTTGACGTGGAAGCCTCACCCAAGCGGACACTCTCTGGGGATGTGGAGCTCCAGCTGGCTTCCTTGGTCCAGAATGGATTTCTAAGTCCCTGATTTAATGATGTCAGCATCCTATTGATGTCTGCTCATCCTTTCGGGAGCCTCACATAAAGAATGAATACACTGCTCTACCTGAGGCTCTTTGATAGGAAACTCCAGCTGGGTGCATTAAAGGGGCTTCTGAAGTCAATTTCTGATGAATGTTTTGAGTGCCCAGTTTATGTTTTGCTATTATCTATCATCTACCTATGCATCTATCTATCTATCTATCTATCTATCTATCTATCTATCCATCTATCTATCTATCATATATAAAATCTATCACTTTTTATCTTTTACTTTGTTTTATTGAAGTCTAATAAACTCACTCATTAAAAATGAAAATCATGACTATGTAGCTAATTCCCAAGGCTATATAGAGCAGACAGGTATTTCTATGAGAAAGCTAGGAGCCATAAACATAAATATGTCAGCCCAACCATGTGGGACTCTAAAAGCCACTAAGGGAGTCAATAATCAGAGTACAATAAAAATCTTTCATAGATTTCTCTCATTCCGGGTCATAGTGGTGTTTCATAGAGGTGGATATGTCCACTACTATGGGTTGAGGCAGATTTCTTGCTTTATAATTTCTGAAATTCTACCATGGACTCTGTTAGAAATATTCATGTATAACTTTTCTTTGCCCCTTTGTATTTTAAGGTCTTTGAGGACAAAGGTTTATATCTTACCTCACAGCGCCCACCAACTTTTATAATAATCTCATCCCAAAGTTGACTCGAATGAATGTCTTTGACGTTCAAAGGCTGCATCATAACTCTAGAAAATGTTTCACGAGAGGGAATACGTGAGCGCACTCACTCAGTGTGGGCCAGTTTCCTGCCTTCTCAGACCTTCTTACCCCAGCCCTGAGTTTTCCAACGCTCCCAAAATTCTACTTCCTCAAGTCTCTTTCCAACAACACCATGAAAAATAATGATCTCTCCTTACATCCTAGTCAATGTACTCCTATCTAAAAATTTATCTCCATGAACTCTACCAGGGGACAGGGAAGACTCGGCATAAGTTTTATTTTAGAAAATTCCTCTGAGATGTCTATCATCTCCTGAGGTAGTAAATTCTAATATTGGAAAACATTAAAAGGTCATATACAGATACACCAAGACAGAGTCCTGTTCAAATACATGTGCATGTATTGCACTTTAAATATTTCTCCTAGATATTCCTTGCCTTTTTACTATTCCAAATTTTTGAAACTATTTTAATTTGTGGTTTTAACTTGCAGTTTCCCAGGTGTACATAAAATAAAAGTATCTCTGACAGAGAAAATCTTTTAAAAGTCACTTAATGAGAAATACTTAATAAATATGATGTCATTTCCCCATATCATGCATGCCAACAAGCAAAATAGAAATACAATAAAACTCAAGTGGTGCTAGAAAGCCATTTGTTTAGCTATTTTGGGCTACAGAGGATGGAGCCAAACCTAGGAGGCTGAAGTGCATTAAGCAAAGTCCTAAAAGCTTTATCAAGACTTTACTTTGACATAAATATTTTGCTTCCTTTATATACAAATGAAAGATGAAGAATGGCAATCCAATTGGAGAACTGTAATGTAGCTTCTCATATTCCCCATATTTATAATTGACTTTGCAGAAGATCTTCTGACCATTGAGGGGAGAAGAGCCACTAAAAGTCAACTTCTGAATCAAACTTAAAGGAGGAAGAAATAGTAATGTCTACCAACCAATTTCTTATTCAGGGTCAGCTCATTTCCTCTGTGCAAAAGGAAAGCAGACAGATAATGCGAATGAAAACATCTGTCTCTGTGGATTTTTGCAGCCACCGTTAATGCAAGTAAACAAGCAAACGGTTGCTTAAAAGAAGCGAAGTAGAAGTTCTAAACCTGTGGTGCTTAAATAGACACACGGTCCATGAATGGGAAGCAGAGAGGCTAAGTTCTAGGTAACCTAAGAAATTTTCAGTGTATTGATGCTTTTATCTGCAAATTTAAAATTTTAAAAGATCCCTCATACAGAACTCTTGGGAACCACCGATATTAGACAGAGTTGCTATTCCTTAATCCCTTCAGTGAGGCTTTCAGTATAAAGGAAAAGCAGCTATATATCATAAAAAGTAGGCTGAAAGGGACGTATTCATGTTAGGAGCCCAGCCTCTGAAGGATTCTGTTCTACAAATGTACTGACTGCTTAGGAGTACACTAAGATGGAGCCTCCCAGTTTTCTCTTTCAGGATCACTTAGCAAATACTTAAGGATATGAGGGATAATGTACTTTAGGCTTCATGAATGAAAGGGGACTATCAAGGATATTATAGGCAAATGCACAACTTTAAATGTAACCACTTTAAAAATGCAAGAACAAAAGTAGACAGAGTGTCCAGTTTGGCCTGCAGTACTCCTTACGGGCACTGTTCTGGGAGAATAATTAAACTTTTATGGTTGTAAATGGATTGAACTCCACGTTACAAATTGATAAAATTATCTCATTTTTAAAGAAAGAGTGGGTAGTTTCTCCCTGAACCTTTCCCTTAAATTTGGTCAAGTGTTACACTCTCTCAATGACCTCTCTTGTATAATGCTTGCCTGGGTCTATGTTATCCAGTGGGCTGCTCTTCCAGCATCAATAACCAAGATAAATCCCCACAGACACAGCAACAGGACACCCTGATACAGACAATCTCTCATTAAGACTCCATTCCCAGGTGACTCAAGATCGTGTCAAGACCACAATTCAAACTACCCAACAGTTTGATTTGTTTTCAAATCCCACTTTTACTTAGCTATACAAGTTGGACAAGTTATCTATGGCTTGTGAACCTCAGTTTCTTTACCTATAAATTACAGGGATTAAACATAACATCAAATTCAACAGTTTTTGCAAAAAATTAACAATATAGAAGGTAATGGTGTTATAGAATATAAAAATATGGATTCAAGTGGTTTTATACTATTTTAGCCCCAGATGTGCTAACTATATATTTTCAAACACTAGCATTGAGATAAATCCTTTCTACTTAAGCTTACATTTTAAGGTCATACCTAAACCATAAAAGAAAGAATTACAGAACAGATTGCTTAAGTAAAGCAACATATCCAAAAACAAATGGTCAGCTCTGAGAATAGACATGAGTGACATTACACAGATTGAGTAGGTGATATTTAGAAATATTCATGTATACATATACATATTCATATAATAATAATTAATAAAAAGAGAGTCCATAAATTTGGAAAACAAGGAAGGGGTGTATGAGAGGGCTTAAGAGGAGGAAAGGGAAGAAATAAATGATGTAATTATATTATAATGTCAAAAATAAAAGAAAAATGAAAACAACATAGAATTCAAATATTGTCATAATTGTTCCAACAAAATTTATTTTATATATATACAAGAGTATGCATTTTTAAAGAATTATTTTAATATTTAGTTGATATATACAACTTTACCTGTTACAGAATCTCAAATCCCACTCACCCATTTTTTTAATGACTTAAATTCTACCTTCATCCCCTCAATAACAAATAAAAAGTATGGAAGTATTCTGACTTACAGAGGAGCACATGAACATTAAAACACATCTTAATGCTTAGATAGCAAAGACTGACGTTTCCGAAGATGTGTGCAGCCCCTTCCCATTTGGGAAATTTTTGCACTGTTTATTTAAGTATCTTTAGTCTTTTTTTTATTAAAGTGTGATATTATTTTATTCCTGATAGACGTAAGTATTCATTTATCCTTTTAGAATTAATTATTTGAGAGATTTGAAGACTATGCAAAACTCTATGTGTTCATGCATGGCCTCCCATGCACAAGCAAAGCTTTGTGTGATCATTACAATCCAGTGATGGTCCACCTGACAAGGTACCAAACTGAGGATGTTGCCAGATGATCTGTCTTTGATGGATTGTTAACTACACCCTGAGGGAGTACCAAATTTTCAGTGCACACCTGACAGCCATTAAGCAAATCTGGCTGCCTAGAAATACTTACTCTGTTCCTGAGACTGATGGAATGTCTGTACTCAGAGAAGTTGTTGATGTTATTGACATAGCCTATTTTTCATCGCCAATAGAGTGACACACGATTTCATAACTGGTTCAGCTTTATTTGCTCTCCCTCATGTGACCATGGACAAAAAACTAAAACAGCTGGAAACTGATTTTTAATCACCTTTTTTCATTCTAAAAAAGACTTTGACTTCACGTACAAGAAGACTGGGGATCTCTGAAGGTCAACCAGAAAATGTGTCAGAGTCACTATTGCTTTATAAAATACAGAATGCAGTAAGTCCCAACAAACCAGGTTAAAGGTTGACCAAATCTTAGAGAGTAATGGTAATATGCTTGGAATAATAAGCATACAATGTGCCATCAAAGGCAAACAAGCACACAGAAATTTGAGTTTTAATACTAATATGAAAACAAATATTAAATTCTGTCATCCAAGCTGTCTACAGATGCAATGACAAATATGTAACCTAAACATATTATACCAGACAAGAGTATGTTCCTTTCCCATAAACATTTCCATTAGAAAGCTATGGAGATGGTTTTCTGAACACAGCACTTGCCATGAAGGTTTCAGGACCTGAGTTTGGTTCCTGTGGTGGCTTGAATAGGTACAGCCCCATGGACTCATGTGTTCAAACGCTTAGCCTATAGGAAGTGGCACTATCAGGAGAGTAGGTGTGGCCTTGTTAGAGGAGGTGGGTTTTGAGGCCTCATATATGCTCAAGCTATGGCCTGTGTAGTAGAGAGTTCACTTCCTGCTGCCTGTGGATCAAGGTTTAGAACACTCAGCTCATTCTCCAGCACCATGTCTGCCTGAATGCTGTTCTGCTTCTCACATGGTGATAATGAACTAAACCTCTGAAAGCCAGCCTCAATTAAATGTTTTCCTTTAAAAAAAAAAAGTTGCTGTCATCATGATGTCTCTTCATAGCAATAGGAACTTTAACTAAGACAGCACCTTAGAATACACACACAGTTGCACAGTGTCAGGCACATCTGTAATATCCATCTTCCAATGACAAGATGGGAGGCAGAGACAAGAGAATCCTCACAACCTTGTGGACCAGCAAGCCTGGCATATGCATCATTGACCAGTAAGAGACCTCCCTGTGCCATCTCAAACACATAATCAACATTTTAAAGGCGAGGATCAACCTCTGTCATATGTACTATGGCATGTATATGTGCATGTGCATACACGCACACAAACATACATCACTTCAATATTCTTTCAGAACTAAAGTTGAATATATTCAACTCAATGCAACAAACACATAACAAATGCTTTCCATATGCAAAGAACCATGAAAGGTGATAGGGGATAAAACATTGCTAGGAGATAACTCCTCACCCAAGCATCTAATAACTTAGCAAAAGCCAGTGATATGATGAAATCATAGCTGAAATGTGAAGAACTGAAAATCAAAGACAAGCAAATAAGTTTCCTTTCAGTGTCTCTAATGTCAAGCAAAATGATGAGTTCAAAGTAGATACCCAAATGTTACCTGTATTATAAAAGAACAAGGCTAGGAGAACTTCATACTCTACTAAACGTTTGTAGTGGCTGATATATAGAGGATATATAACTATATACAACTGCATTTGAGCTGGTGCTGAACTATAAGAAAAGTAGTTATAAAGATGACATATTTCAGGCCAGGCAGTGGTGACACATGCCTTTAGTCCCAGCACATGGGAGGCAGAGGCAGGTGGATCGCTGTGAGTTGGAGGCCAGCCTGGTCTACCAGAGCTAGTTCCAGGAGAGGCACTAAAGCTACACAAAGAAACAGAGAAACCCTGTCTTGAAAAACAAAACAAAAAAGATGACATATTTCTTTGAATGGCAAGATAGTTGATCTCAGTGTATTTCTCTACAGGTAATGATTATAAAGATGATGCTTCTCACTAAGAATTTAGTTTCAAAAATCAGCATTGATAGATATTTGCTCAATAGTCATATCCAAATATACACACACATACATAAACACACACACAAAATTATGAATCTATAAACTTAATATCATCCATAAAAGAAACACTTTAAGCTGTAAAGATGGTTCAGTGGTTAAGACTACATGGTGTCCTTGTGTAAGCCCCACGTTTAGTTCCCAATATCTACATTTGGCAGTACACAGTTGCCTGCTCTTTCAATTTCAGGAACTTCAATGAATCTTCCTGACTCTGCAGGTCCCTGAACTCACGTGAGCACATTTACACACACACACACACACACACACACACACACACACACACACATTCACATAATTAATAATCTAGACAAATCTTTTTAAAAAGAAAAAGGAAAAGAAATTCTTGTTGGGCGGTGGTACACGCCTTTAATCCCAACACTCGGGAGGCAGAGATAGGTGAATTATTTTTTGAGGCCAGTCTGGTCTACAGAGTGAGTTCCAGGACAATCCAGGACTGTTTCACAAACAATCTCTGTCCCTAAAAATAAACAAACAAACAAAGAGAAAAAATATAAACTCCTAAAATATACCTATAGAAAATTTAAATGTAGAGTAGGATTTGGGAATACAAGTAAACTTCCATTTCAATGTCTTTTTTCCTTCCCTTTTTTGTTTTAGACTTTTAAAGCATTGTCCTATCAGAATCTCTACAGGCTTCACATATAAATAAATGTGTGCATAAATAAATATGTACTAGCAGATATTTGAACTGCAGATTTAGAGCTGTCAGTGAATATTGAGGTAAATGCAAAAAAAGAGGATCATTTGTGGGCAAATGGATAAAGTTCAAAATGGCAAAATATGGGGGGAAAGCACATGTGCCTGAGAGAGCCAAGTGTTTGAGCAGGGAGCAGATTATTCTCTGGTAGTACAGATACCCTACAGCAGCCAGAGTTCATGCTCAGAAACAGCAGGTGGAAGACCACCATGTAGCTTAGTAGAAAGTTTAAAAGAGCCTAGAATTTCACATTAGTGCATATGGATTTATTGGGAAATAAGTGAAGAGGCAATGTACTAACAGCTTCCCTTATGCCAGCAAGGTAGACAGCAGCAATCAGGATATATTGAAATACTGTAACTTGTGAAGTGACATTGGCATATTAAATCAGTAACAAGTGTAATTACTGTAAAAATTACTTGTAAGCATGCCTGACTGGTATTTTTTATATCCAGTTCTTTAAAACATTTTTAGATTAATAAATTATAAACAAATATATATGTGGGTGAATAGATAAATATGCAGATATAAGGATGAGTGTACATATAAATATGACCTGATTAAATATAAGTCAAAATATTATACTATATTAAACATATTCAAAATATGCTTAATTTATTCTAATAGAAGGTACCTATGGTACCTATATGTCTTAGCTATACTTACTTTGTTTAAAGCATTCTCTTTGAGAAATTTCAAATGCGAAGAAAGTATATTCTGTTCTTAGTATTTCCATAGATTGCTGTATCATTCTTCTAACATACATCCCTATATCTATTCCGTCCCAAATCCATTTATCCCCTGGCTGTCAAAAACACTTTCTTTAAGTAAAGCTTTCAGTGTCTGCACAGAGCACAAAAGTAAGAAGCAACAAGACCTAGTGTAAACATTTGAAACGCAATCACTAGGATACCTCCTGGGGTAAACAGCATTTTCCTTAGTCCCATTTTTCAAGAGAATCGCCAGTTCACAGGCCATCCATGTGAGGTAGTTGGGACACTGAGCAAAACAAGGCCCAAGTGCATGTTACACACGACCTACCGAAACACCGAGGCCTCACCAGCCGAGCTGCTCTTTATCACGCTGCCTGCGTTTCTTCACCTGCCCACCAGTGACTACAATCCTCTACTGCGTGATGAAATATCTTCCACTGAAGGGAATCTTTAAAGCCTCCAGATCAGACAGCGCTCCCTCCATCTCTTTTCTTCAGGTCTCAATTTCAGTCTTTCTTGCTGACTTTCTTCCTTTTGTCCAATTCAGTATTATTCACAGTTGTTTTAAGTCTACCTCATTTCCAAGGGCTTTCTATCCCCAAATCTATCTGTATGTAAACCCACAAAGTCTCACTAGCTACAGTGCCTCGAAGCCCATTAGTGCTTGGTAATAGTCTATTATTTGAGGTCACCTACATAAAGGAATGACATCAAAGTGCTTCACCATTTACTGCTTAAGAGAATCCAGCTTGTACATAATAAAAATTCTGTGTAAATGTCATTATCGTACAGGGTTCTCACCTCATACAGTTAAATACAGTGCATGCTCATGTTATTCCTTTCAAGCTAGTCATACAACTGAAACATGAGAACGATGAGTTATCGGTGATTCACTGGGGCAAATGTTTCCCAGCCCAGGCAGAGGGCAGACACAGCCATGAGGTTTCAGAGATTAGTTGAAGCTATCTCACTCCGTGCATTAGAAAAGGAAATCAGAACATTAAACCACTTGTTTCACCATCTTTCATCCCCCCCTGAGGCTTGATGACATTTGCTTCATTTATCTTTCTTGTTAAAAGCAGATTCTCTGACTCCCTCTAGCAGGTGGAGAGGAGATGTAACAGAGTTGACAATAAGGCGTGTAAATCTGCTACATATGTTAAGGTCTTGAGGGGAGGGAAAGGCATTGCTAAATCTCAGTTTACTTCCTCGATTTTCAGTTTAATCTTTCCTCAATAGGCCTTCAAATTAAGTATCTCAGATGACTCTTCATCAAAGAATCAAGGTGTGGAGGAAATGGACAAAAAGTGTAAAGCAAGGAAGAATAAAATACCTGACAAAATGAAAGTATATCACAAACTGCTTTATGGGGATTCCATTCCATATAGCCTCAGTTCAGGCATGTATATACCTCCGTTTCAGAAGCGGTGGGGATTCCTCACCACGAGTGTTGATTGTTCATGAGCCTGGAGAGGTGGATGACGAAGCCCTGTATCCCGCTCAAGTGCTGTGCTGCCTTGGGTCATGCTGGCACTGGAAAGGTCCCTTTTCAAATTACAAGGCATCTGGAACTGAGCCACAGCAAAGTATCCTTTGCTAATCAAATGCTTATCAGTCTGTATTCTCCTCCTGTCTACTGCAATGCACAAAACAACTCCACACTTCCTGTAGGTACCGTTTCTATTGCTTCTTTTTCGTCTGCAAAATCATATTAAACTTCAAGGAATAATCTGTCCCTACCATATGAGCCTTACCAACAATTTCTCTCTTTCTGTTCATAGTCAACCTTGTAGGAGGATCTTCATGGCTTCCTTAAGTTTTGTTCACTCTAGAGTCTCTCCTGTTAATTCATTCTGTGTCATTAACCATTTTTGTCTTGTTTGTTGTCTGGAACGAATTCTAAGCTGCACTCTGAGGAGAGTTAAATTAGCACATCTAAATTCTCAACCCCAGAGAAATTTCAGAAACAAAACCAGAAAATTCCAAGGGCATAAACCATGTGGTTCTCAACACTGATTGAGATAACACTACCATAACCTAGCTGCTTTTTAAAAAACTCAAAATGTAGATAGAAAGCCACTCTGCCCAATTAATACAATCTCTAAATATAAAGTCAAAAATCCTTACATAATTCTAGTGTAGAAAAAATTAATAAGCACTACTATAAAAGTCTGAAGAGGTGATTAGAAAAAACCATAGGAGGCTGTCGCTCTCAACCAGAGTAAATTAGAAGACATCAGCAAGGACACCTGCATGGGGTTTTGGAGAATAAGTTGATCAATCCACTAAAAATAAAAGCTTGAACAGCTAAATATCAGTGAATAATGTGTGTGTGCTGTGAGAGAATATGCCACCCCTACTATCTACTAAGGAACAAAATGGTAAAAGAATATGAATCTATCAAAAATAGCAGAGACTTTTATCAAAAGAGTAATTGGGGCTGGGGCACAGTGAATGACAACCTCTCTACAACTCTCAAGTAACAATTCAAGAAACAGTTCAATACATTCACCAAAAACAAGGCAGAGCCCTTGACATTTGCTCATTGGCTATTGGACACCACGTGTCATGATTTTCTGTCCACTCTGAATCCTCAGCCTTGGTGTTTCCAAACCACTCCTAACATCCAGGCTTTCCAGATATGTATGGCGCCATGTCTTCACTACCAACGAACCCCTGAAACTCTTGACTATGGATGTGAATAACATAACCTTTAATATGTTCTTCATGGTTCATATCAAACATTACACCCTGTATTTATAAACTTGTCATCTGTTCCTAAGGAGAGATTTTTGGAAGTTCTTAACTTCTTTTATAGGAGGATGAGTTTCTTCATTGCCTAGTTTTACATCGATTATTATATATTATTACATTTTAATAATAGAATAAAAACCTAATATGTGGAATAAAGATAGTGAAAGGGCACAAACTGTTTGTCTCAGACAGGCACCAAACAATGCATGTCTGCCTCCTACTGAGCTGTATTCAGGCCATCAGTCAGCTCACTAAACCACAGAAAAGTTTTCATAGGAGAAACAAACTATCTTGTAACAGGCTTTTCACTACATGCCAGTGTAGTGAGGTATGAATTACACTGTTCCAGTGTTCCATTTAAGACTAACAGAAAGTAGCTGATTAATGGATGAGATTTATTTTACAATTATGTTTCTCAAACTACTAACTTTATTTCTGGTACCCAAAAAATCTAAATGATTGTCAATATTTTCTAGTGAAAAACATTAAAGCTAGAGGGGGTAGCACAGGCCCATGATCCCAGCGCTCTGGAGGCAGAATCACAAATTTGAGACTACCGTGGGCTACATTGTGAGTGGGCGGTCAACCTAGACTCCATAGTGAAAGCTACTCTCCAAGGCACATGTGAGTGGCTGGCCAGAAGGCTTCACAGTTAAGGGAAAGCATTGGCTATTCCTCTAGAGAACCAGGACAGGATTGGGCTCCAGAATCCACATCGGGCTGTTCACAACTGCATGCTACTCCATTTCCAAGGGATCTGACACCCTTTTCTGGCCTCCACATACATGTGACATTCACACACACACACACACAAACACACACACACAAACACACACACACACACACACACACACACAAATAGATTAATGGTTAAAAAAAATTGAGCAAAGAAATTTAACATTCTAAAGCACTTTTGTAAGGATAAGTTTATTTTGAAGGTGGGGCTTACATTGCTAAAACCTATCCCTGTGAGTGTACACATAGGAGCTCATGAAAAAAATAAAACTTAATTTTGGCTTTTAGATAGTTGATGTCTGGACTTTAAATCTTAACTTTAAAGTATTCTGAATGAATACTTGTTGTTTTGGAGGCTGTATACAGGGCACTAGAGATACAGTGAGACAGTGAGGAAAGACAAACACAGGTTTTTAGACCTGATACAATGTTGTTTGCTATGACACCTCAGGACATCCCTTCCTAGGCACTCATTGAGCCTATTGGTGGATTTCATTCTCTATGTCACAATATTGGGTATCAGTGTTATACTACACAGAAGGTTGAGTTCCCACTGCAGTCCACTCTGTAGCATGTGGGTTCCAAGACTCTGAAAAACTATATATATATAAAATCTGGCTCTTTCTCGTGGATGGATCTGTGTTAAAAGAAAATGAAAAACATCTCTCCAGATGATCCTGATAGTGACAACCATCCTGATAGTGACAACCAGGGAATCTTTCTGCAATCCGACAAGAAAAATAATCTTAGATGCCATCTGCTTGGGGACCTCAGTCATTTGGGAAACATTCAGCCTGGTGATTCTCAACCTACCTAATGTTGCCGTCCTTTGATACAGTTCCTCGTGCTGTGGTGATCCTAAACCATAAAATTATTTTCAGCTGTAGTTTTGCTGCTGTTATGCACTGCAATGTAAATATCTGCTATATAGGATATCTGATATGAAAGTCCCAAAGGGGTCCCGGCCCACAGGTTGAGAAATGCTGATTTAGCCTAATGCATTTATGATTCTGTCTACTTTATTGTATCTGCAAAGCAGCTACGTTCTTAATAGCAAAATCTAAAGCAAAATAGGAATGCAAACACAATAACATATACTAGAATATAGATCACAAAATATAAAATTGTTACAACTAAATATCATTTGAAACAAGTTAAAACTTCCATGTTTTTTAGTACAGAGGCTATTTGGTGGCATTTACTAAAGAGAAAATCGTGGGCATCAACACATGACTACTGGTATAGTTGAGACTCTTAAGCAACTTTGACTGCGGTACATACATATGGTGTTATGCTTTGTAGAGCACTGAATTATCTTGGCAAGAGTTCCTTTTCCATTCTTGGACAATAACACTGGAACAACTTCCCAAAACATGCAGCATCTCCCTGGCATGAACACTCCATCCATCTGCCCATTTGCTCATGGACTCTTTCTCTTTTTCCTGCATAAATGAGCTGCCAGTGCAGAGACGCAAACGTGGACCAACTGGAGCAGAATCAGGTCTTTCAGGAGGGTCCTCCATTTAGGTGGTCTGTGTCTTTGGCATGGACTGACATATTTTCACATCATTTCTGAAACATCTGCCAGAATGATGCTGCTGCCACGTTGACATTTCATTTTCGCCTAACTCGTCAACAATTGGTAAGATTCCACCCACGAAGGTTGTTTAATGTTATCCTAGTGCCATTTCAAATAGTTTGAACTGTGCATTCCTTCACAATTACCATTAAAACTATATGGCCCCACAAGGGTTCAATCCCACCCTCCTCATCCTGGGTGCTGTGCCCATTTCCCCCCAGTTCAGCAACACAACACAACAAATTGGCTGTATCTCCTTGGATCAGCTCCTTCCTCCAAGGCAGACAAGTTAATGGATTTTAGTTCTAAATAGTGTATGGCTGGTTTCTGAGTATTAATTTCGACTTTAGTTATTGTGCAAATTGTGTCCTCGCCTGACAATGAACCACACTGACCACTAAAACTGAGTGGCCTAATATATAACCCAAATTAGCAAATTTTGCCTAGGCAGCAAAGTTTAGTTGGCTCGAGTTTCCCTCTCAGCGTATTATTTTCAAAGCAAGTTCCCCATCTACTGGCGGGTTCCCATCCTCTCATTACTCATTGACTATATACTTTCATGCAGTATCTTTAAAAATGAATGCATATATACAACAGGTGATTTGCTTCCTGCATCCCACACTATATCATTGACATAAGCTAGATTCATTTTTTTCTATTAATATATAAATTTGACACTTTCAACTTGTTAATTAGAGAAAATACTTTTGACTGCTTGTTAAAATAAACATAAAGCAAGACTAGACCTATATAAAAATGCCTGTAAATTACAAACATGTTGTTACTAACATATTAAGGTAGTGAAGAACTGCCTGCGCCTGTTACCTTTATTGTAAAACTGTATCTAGGGGCATAATGGGCTTTCTGCTATCAAAACTGTCTTGGAACATGGGTTCTCAGTTACTTTTCTAATCAAGTATTTGAAGATGGCCTTGGAGTGATACTTCACTCCGATCCACCATTTGATTAGGACCACCCTAGTCCCCTCTGCTATCCACCATTACCACTGAAATATTCTCTTCCATCTTGTCCTGCTGATTCCTTTCTTATTTTCTACTAATGTACAGGTTCTATTAGCATTACTTACTGGGTAAAAGATATACATCTTTGTCAATGGCACTACAAAGTACTGTTGAAGATTGGATGAAGGTGTTCACTCTTACTGCACAAAATCCACACCTACTCTCTCCATCTGCAACTTTCTGACGTGCGGACCTTCCTCCTAGCTCTTGGTCCTTGTATGTCAGTAAACTAGAACACCCTGGGCAGGACTCAGAGTTCCCCCAGGTGCAACAAGAGTCCCCTCAGTTGCAGAATTGTGGTGTTTTTACAAGGCAAATTCTCTAATTTCTCTATTTTACAGGTGCAAAATATGGAGCTAATGAACTAGGAAAAACAGGCTTCCAAACACAACTTGTAATCGCATAGTAACTGCTTTGTTGCCCCAGGCCAGTGATGAGGTCATTAAATGAGAATATTAGCTCCTGCAATATAATTACATGGAGCAAACTATATAAGTGAGGAAACAAGTCAGCGACTTCCTAAAGTAAATGAGATGATAGCTTGTGATAGCACCCAATCTAAAGAAAACTGAAAACATTTTCATAGTGAGCTAAAATGAAAACCCAAGGTCTTGAACCCATCTTTAGGCAAGGTTTTCCAGTTCAGGCATTCAGGATGACCAAGTAGAATCAGAAAACTGAATGAAGGCTGTGTCCTAACAAGCCTATGGTAATAATTTGATTTCTCAAAATTTAAATGAGTATAAAATTTAGGTGTAACAGGCAATTGAGTAAGTTTGTTCTGTTCTTCCACAGACTAAAGGCTGGCCATCTTAAAAAACCACTATTATCATACACATGATTATAAAATTATAGCTACAATTTTACATGTGAGTGTCACCTCTAAGTTACGTGGAAAAACACTCCGGGTTCCATTCCATAAGTTTCAGTGATAAGTGCGTAGTTCCTTCAGAGTCCACGTGGCACCTGCAGTTTAGCAGGTGCAGAAAGCATTATGGTAGACAATTTAAGAAACATGAAGGGGATGGGTTGCACTAAGTTGTTGCTCAGGGCCCTCTGAGACTTACCAGTACAACAGAGTTTGGGTGAACAAGCAGGAAGCACATTCTTGGTTCATTCTCACCAACTGACACGTGGCAGCTAATAGCTCATTAAAAGGAAACAAATTGAAATGTTCAGTAGAAGCATAGTCACTGAGAGATGTGTGCAAAGCAAACGTTTGCTAATAAGTTTCTTGTTCATCTCATTTACTTTAGGAAGTCGCTGACTTGTTTCCTCACTTCCAAAATCCAATACGCATTGCTCAAATAGAAAGGGAGAGCTTTAGGAAAACAAAAGAATAAACTAGCATAAGAAGTGTTTACAGCTCAGTCTGGAATCCAAGATTCATAAAGTTCTTCTGTTTCTCTTCAATGAGTTAAAGAGTGGACCGGTTTTTTAGAACAATCTTAACAGGATGCAGAGACAAGTACTTACCACTGACAATAAGTGGGATTTTAAATACAGTGGTACCCTAGTTCTTATTTGTTCGGTATTTAGAGCACTTCCGCTAAGTTTTCTTTTTATCAACTGTGACAGGCTTTGACTATATCAGAAATCTGGTGGAGAACATGAAAACATCACAGATGAACTGGCAGTAATTTTAAAACGTTGAAAGGTCAATTATGCCCCCTAGTGGCTATAGGTGAAAACTATAGTTTGAAAGACAAATAGTTTATGAAATCCAAATTATCTAAGGGTCTTTCATTGTTAAAGCTTTAAAAAAAAAAACTCAAACAACAATGTTGTATATTCTCGCGTTATATAGTTGAAACTACTTTACACCAGTAGATAAAATCATGAGCATCATTCTGAACATGACAGGTTATTAAAAACACAAGCTACCATAACCTTAAATGAAAACCATAGGCTACTAACATCTTAAATAACAGTAGATGGTACTCAAAACTGAGGTGAAATAAAAGAGTTCCTGGACTAAACATGGAAAGCATGATCCATGGGAAAAGCTGAGAAGCTGGTCTCATCATTGTTTAAAGCCTTTATTCTATGAAAGACATTGATACTTCATTCTGGTAAGAAAATGAAACAACCAGCCATGTACAGATGGGGAAATGTTCCAAAACCACAAACCTGAGAAAAGATCAGCACTGACAGTAAATCATGAACTCTAAAACCTCAGCTATAAAGAGTCAAACCATCTGGTAGATGGGTAGAAGATAGCACAGACATTTCAGCGGTGAGGAGATGGCAAGGACAGGAAGGGGACTCAGAGTCAGCCACTAGGGAAGTGTAAATCAAACAAGAAGACAGCATACACATTCGTCAGAATGACCAATGGCAATACAAATTCTCACTAGGAGGCAGAGAAACGCATCTCATAATACATACTGGTGGGAACGTGAATTGGAATCTCCTGGGTGGGAAAACATTCGCTGTCTTTCATCACCCCATTATCTTAGCTTGCTTCTTGGGTGATGTGATAAATGACCAACTAAAAGCAACCTGGAGAAGACAGGCTCTTCCGTTTTACACTTTACAGTCTATCACTGAAAGATGCCAAGGTGGGAAATCAAGGCAGGAGCTTGAAGGAGAAACCATGGAGGAACACTGCTTAGTGGGTTGTTTACTGAAGATTGAGTGGCTGCTTTGTTTATCCAACTCAGGGCACTGCCCACAGTGACCTGAGCCTCCTGCAACAGTTATAAATAAAGAAAATGTGCAAGATGTATTGGTACAATTGTAGCCCAAATGTTATGGGAGTCACCTGCCACTCCTTGTTTGGATTTAAGGCCCATTCTATGAGACTAAACCCATATCTGATACTGAAAAAAAAAAAGCCAAGACCATGAGACTAGAGAGGTCACAAGCCCTAGGGGAAGCCTACTACTATTGTTCTGCTTAAAGAATGTAGCAATAAAATGACTCCTAATGATGTATTGCTATTCCCACAGACTGGTCATCACTCAACTCATAGAAGCTTCTACTTGCAGTAGATAGTGGTTAGCCAAGAGAAGTATGAGAGGACAATGTGCAGAGACTTTGGAGTATTTAAGCATTAACAGAATTTCTTCATTAAACCCTTGCCCTCGAAGATCAGGCATCTATATAGAAGAGGAGATGGAAAGACTGTAAGAGTCAGAGGCTGTGGAAGACTCCAAGGAAACAGTGTCTCCAGACACAACAGACTGATGCACGCATCAGAGACTAGCAGCACCCACCAGACCAGTGCAGGTCAGAATCCCAGCACTGAGAAAATAAAAGTAGACACAAAATCTTACCTAGGCAAGAAGCTGCTTGCAATTGATACCTGATGGGATAGGTAAAATCCGTTTTCTCAGATGGAGTGATACCAGGCATATAATCACATCCCAGGGCAAGGCCCATGCCCATGAGGAGCTGACCAACACAAAATTGGTTCCATGGCACATTTTTTGTTTACTTTGCTTTATTTTGTTGATTTTTTTGAGTTTGTTTTAATTTTTGCTTTTTGTTCTTGAATTTTTTTTCCTTTTTTGAGAGAGAGGGGGAGAACATCGAGTTGGGTTGGTAGAAAGGTGGCATGGATCTGAGGAGTTAGGAGTTGGGGGGAGAATATGAGCGAAATACACCATATGAATATATTTTAAATATTTATTTAAAAAAGAAATTAAGAAAATTCCACGCAGATGTGCTCACAGACCAATGTGATGAAGGCAATTCCTTACTGTGGTTCCCTTCGCTAGTTTATGTCAAACTGACAAAAGCTAGCCAGCACATACATAGAACACTTAAACCGTGCTCTTGTCTCATTTTCCTGTGATTTTAAAAGCCATATATGCATGTAAAATTCCATAACAAATGTTCAAAGCAGTATTATTCTTGATAGTAGGAAGCTGGGCTCTCTCCATAGCGACTGGCTATACAAACTACAGTACTTTCACACCACACAACGCTACGTAGAAATAAGCATGAATCATTTATATGCAAGCAACCTAACTGAAGCTCCACAAAACTGCTGAGTCAGGGAAAGTTGATATCAAAGCTTATTCTCTTTTATTTATAGAATGTTTGGGGATGAAAACATCAAATGGGAAGATTAATGTCTTGGTAGCAGATATAAGAATGTTCAGGAGAGGGACAGACAAGGTCATGAGAGGGCAGCATAAGGAGACCCTTAGGTGATGAAGCTCCTGTATCTTCACTGTGCTGGTGGATCCATGAGTTTAGGTGAACAATAGCAACACTTAAAGCTCATGCACTCTGCTACTCTGTACAAGAGAACCAAGGACAACCTGAGTAAGGTCAACCAGCTGTATCAGTTTTACCATCCTTGCTAGGATATTGTGCTAGAATTTTACATGATGCTACCATTTAGAACACATGAGCTCTGGCTGTGTCATTATTTACAGTCGCACTTGGACCTACAACTGTTTCAAAATAAAAAGTTCATTCTCGAAGAACATGGCTCTGTCACCTCGCTGCTACAGACTAGCAATATGATTTAAAAGATGGAAAGAACATAGAGATTTTCCTAGTTTAGGGCAATCCAGATAATCTGGACTATGTACTTTCACATACGTTGATCAATACCTTTGGTAGCTTCAAATTAAATTTTGAAAACCTTCCAAATTGAATATTGCAATTTTTATACATCATAGTTTGAAGGGCTGAGTTAAAACAGAGAAGGACGGTGTCTGAACTTGAGGGAATGACTATGGTTTCCAACCACTGCTCAGTGATTAAGTTCAGAATCCAGATGTGTTGATTATGTAACAACGGTAAATATGAGGAGCTGATCAAAATGCGGACTGGTGACTGGCGTGTTGTCAGTGTGAACTGAGGAAACGGAGAAGCAAGTGTCAGTGCTGTTTGGCTTCTCACTCACTTACGACCTGCATATTGTCTGCATACCAACCAGGCCTCATGGGACACTAGGTAGCCCTGTGCCCTTTGCTGACCGGACAGAAGGGAGAAAGAACAACTTACACTCACGATTCAAAGACTGAGACTGAGTTGATGTCTTTTTGTCATTTTGGTAACAGTATTTATTCTTTAATGTTTTGAGGTAAGGGAGAGGGCTGCATGTGCTGGTAAAGAGAAGCCATACAGCTGAAGGTGATGACCCAGAAAAAGAAAGAGAGAAAATAGTGACCACTGATGAAATACAAAGCTGGGATCGGCCTCTGAGAGGCCTCAGTAATGACTGAAAGGAAGGAATAAAGACAGAAGCCATTTCCAGTCCAGAGGCAGAAAGAAGATGTGGGTTTTGGATGAGAGCATTTGCTGTAGCTACGCTGACTCTGTGGTGCACAATATCATTTTCAGCATGGACACAGAATGGTAGAGGACAAAAAGAAAGCCTGCAGCCGCAAAACTGCAGTGCATGAAGGCAGACAGTAACTGCAATGAGGGCAGAGGTTGTCGCAGGAATAATAAAACTCAGAGACAGATACTGGGGATCAACCTGAAGACCAGAAAAGCAAAGCAGCCAGCCACTGGCTCTTACCTCAACCTCAGTCCAAAGATGGTGATCCTGCCACCAGGAAACCTCAGACTGAGACGGAGACTGAGAGCTGTCTCCTCCTGTCTTCTATTGCTCTCTAGTTCTGGGATTAAGGGCGTGCACCACTACTGTCTCGATTCTATGGCAAGCTAGTGTGGCTACTGGGATTAAAGGTGTGTATCATTGTGGTTACTTGGATTAAAGGTGTGTGTCATTTTGGTTACTGGGATTAAAGGCCTGTGTCATTGCTGCCTGGTCTGTAAGACTGGATTTATTTATTAAAATACAAATGAGATGCCACTACATTAGGTATTGACAAATTTATGTTTATCTGACTTTATTTGAGAGAAAAAAGCCACTGCGCACACATTCAATAGTCATCTAAATGGCAAATATTTCCCTATGCAGAATCTTTAGATGTATGTTTTCATGCTTCCACTAGGTGTCAGCATAGCACAACAGAATTTGTGCTTCCGCCTCCAGGTGCCCCAGATTTACTAGGCACCTGCTACCATTTACTAAGAGTGACTGGCAGAAGGAGTAAATGAACAAAAATCTTGCTTCCTTTCTGCCTATCTCCTCCTCCAGCGAACTTTCAGGAAAATCGCTGTTTATAAATGTACGCATTGCAATCTGAGATCCAGAAACTAGAAGCTAGTTTGTGCGGTGGTGCAAGTTTGTTGTAGTTCCGGCACCCAAGGCTGCTCTACGCTGTTCCTGTCTTAGAGGCAACAATGCTGAGAGAAATGGGAGTTCCTGAGAAGGGCCAGGCCCCAGCTCTGTGTGGGTGATTCCTTGAGGGGAACCCGAAAGCGATCACCACATCTTATTCTCTGTGAATGCCTGCACGGCCTCTGAAGAGACCCCCGGTAAGGGGAGACCCTCCAGCAGACGCTCCCCACCAAGAGAAGACTCCAGTCGACTTTTGCTGCACGGCGTTTATTAGTTGGTTACAAAGGCCTGCGGATGCTGCAGCAATCGGGTTGCTGAGCATGCTGGGCTCAGAGAACAAAGCAGTTTATATAGGATTTTGGGGCAGGCAGCTTTAGGGTACCCAGCAACAAGTATTTCATTGGTTAATGCATATAGAGCATAGGGTTATTTGGGGACGCAGTGATTTGTTTCACTTTGGATTCCACAAAAACAGACATGACGAGGACACTGTTTGGCAGGGTCTTACTGCCCTTCTTTATCACTCCTATTTTGGCTATCCCGGGTGGTTAGCTGGTGAGTCATGGGTCATGGTGCCCATCTGTTGTTCCCCTTTATCTTTTGGTCCTTGACTGACTAGGAGAGTACCTAACTTTGACTTTATTTCTTTTATTTTTTAATTCTTTCACCTCTACAACTCTACACAGTGAAAAGCCTGCGGAATTTCTACCCTTTCTTCCCTAGCTGTGTCTCCTTGTGAGAAAGCAAGCCAGGACACTCTGTTTACCATATTGTTCCAATAACACGACTCATTCAAATAACGTGAGACTGGGATTCTTAAGGGAAAGGGGCTCCTTCGCTACCCACGGGTTCCTCCATCCAGAGACAGTGTGTAATTTCTCTGAGACTTTTTTTGGAAAACATAGAACATGTCTGCCCCTCCTGAAGGGCTACTCTCATTTGTCCCACAGTTGACCTTGCCCTGAGGAAAAGCTCCAAGAGCAGTTTGAAGAAAAGGGAGTGAAACAAGGAGTCCTTGAGACTCAAACTAATGAGCTGCCAGAGAATTGGGAAGTGGGAGGAGCCACAAATTCTCCGCACCCCGCTTAGTCACCTTTGGTTGAGAGTTCTTCCTAGGTGTTGTTCCACAGAGCTCTCTGAGAGGCATGGCTCTGCTTGGCTGTGGTCATTCACCCAGGGAAGTGCTGCTAGGGGCATCCCAAATCTCCAACCTGGTAAACAGCATCTACCATGGTCCATCCTAGTATCCCACTGCAGGCATCACCAGGTGACAGAGCCCAGACTACCCAATAGTGGACGGCAACTGTCTCCCTGTATCAATTGCCTGCCATTTGGCATGATCTTGTGGTGGGGGAACTTTTATCTACATCACCAAATTAACTGTTACGTTACTTAGGGCTTATCTGTCTCTTCGGTCATGGGATACAGTGTTAACCCGCTAAGGCTTTAAGTTCCCAGAAATGAAGGAGGGGAGGTCATCTACATCACAAGGTGATGGGGACCTTATCCTTATCATCCCTACAAGACTGACAGCACCACTTGCTTTTTAGCCCTCCCACATTCTGCCTGCCTTTCCCTGTGGTCTTCTGATAAAATGGCAACTGTTTTACAGGAACATCATACAGACCGTGATGGCATAGGTTAGACTTCTGCAACCCCCTGAAACTCTCTAAACTTTTTCTAAGATGCATCCAAATTGGAAAATTTGCTTTGACATAAGAGTTGAGGGAATTTTTTTTAAAGACTATATCAAGTTTTGTCAATGAGTGTCCTATGGATCAGTAAAACAGCTAGGCACTTAAGCTGGATGTGATGCTCACATTCCAAGAAATGACAGCACCACTGGAGGAAGGAGAATAAGTCCCATGGATGCCCAGAGCCTTGAAGATGCTGAATTCTCAACTTTTATATATTCATGTACCTTAAGTGCTTCTTTACTGTCCCTACATTATCCTATAGTTTAAGACAATTGGTAAAATGACAAGACATATTTTTTGAACATTGCAATGTCAACTTCTTGCTGTTTGGGGTTACTTGCTTTATTCAGTCCTCTAGTGACAAATCGCTACTTAAGATGCTACACTTATTTAAATCTGAAGCCATTAATACATTTAACAATTTGACAAGCTAGCATGGGATAAATAAGTTAAATGGCGGGTTGTCAGCTGTGAGTTATGATAAGATTCCAGCTCAGATCTTTGAATAATTTACGTTAATTATATTATATGCTATTATGTCTTTATATGTAGTAGATGCTGATTTAATAAACTGGCTACATGTTTTCTCAGATTGATCAGCATGAACAGCATAATTTGAATATGGTGATGATCTTTAATTAATCTGCATTGTTCCACTGTGCTTTGCAAAACAAAAAAGGTAAATTAGTGTCAATGTGAAATCGAAGACACAGTCCTCAACTGAAGATGGAGGTTACAAAATAATCCCACACTAGCTCAGAATTGCAGATAATAAAATGTTATTTATTTAGGGGTCCACTCACAGATCACGGTCTTCTGCACAAAAGGGGAACAGAAACCAGATCCAGAAGCCGAGAGAGCAAGCCTGCTCTTTACATTGGCATTTAGAGACTAAGAGGCCACGCCCAAGTGGTTTGGTATCTTAAAGATATTCCTACAGCACTCAACAGAGGCTCCTATAACCATAGCAAGGCTGGTGTGCCCTATAGAGAACTCACTGAGGCCCTAGACCTGCGTGGCTATTGATTCATGGCCCACCTTACCTCAGGCCCTGCAAACACCCGCCTCATGTTTCAGATTAATCACATCAAAGGAATTAATGATATTTCTTCTCTGGTGTTTTTGAAACTGAAACACCAGAGAGGGGACACTACACACCCGTGAAGTACTGCGGGGCAATGAGCTGCAAGTCGTTAATTTGCAGACCGCGTGGGAGAATTTCTGTGTGTCCCAGGCCTCCACTCAACACTTTGGTAATTCATGTAGCCAGAATTATATTTTCCTTAAAGAAGGACACTTTACTAACACCCTAATGCAGCACAACCTAACTGGAGCCAAGTCATGTGAAGAGACTCTAGAGCTTCTGAGCTTTTTCCTGTTTTGTATGCAGAGGGAACCCCATGATGACTTTCAAAATGTCTAAATAAAAGCCAAGGATATTTTCTAGTGCCATAATGTATTAATCCTGTCAACTTGACAGAATCGACAATCATCTGAGTGTCAGGCCTCTGGCTATGCCTGTGGGAAAATATCTTGATTGAATTAATTGGTGTGAGAATATTCATCTTGATTGTAGATGGAACTATTCCCTCAGCAAGGGACCCTGAGCTGTATATAATGGAGAAAGCAAGTCAGGCACTAATATACATTCATCAGAATTACATCTTGCAAATATTTTTTTCCACATTTTGTGTGTCCTGCATTCACCCTGCTGGTATTTAACTTGTGGGGCATACTGTTTGTTTTTAACTCAATATGATCGCATTGGTCTAGTCTTAGCTTCTGTGAGCTATGCTTTTGGAATCAGATCCAGAAAATACTTGTACATTTGAATTCCCTCAATTGTCTCCTCTATGCTTTTCATTCAGTGCTTCCATAATTTTGTGTAATGAGTCTTCAATCCATTTAGAATTTATGTTGAGAGATTATGGTTTCATTCTTCATATTTATAAACAATGTCTCCAGCAACATTTACTGAAGAAGCAGTTTGTTTGTGCTCTTAGCAACTTCATTATCAATGATTATGAGTCTCCATTGTTGCTCCATTCTATCTGTCTGCAAGTCTGTTTTAAGAGCTTGGGGAATATCACAGAAGAGAGGTGGAAGACTCTAAGAGCCAGAGGACTAGGAAGCCTGGTGTAAGATAGACTCTTCAAGATGTAATGGAGATGCCCCATGAAACTTCAACAATATGTTTGACTGAACAAAACCGAATAATGACTAAATCAGCTGACATGTCAACATGGACAGGAAAATAAACTTCATAAGGCCCCACCCTTACACTGGGAATCAAAGGCTGCTGAGGGAGGGAGAATCAATTTTCTTCAGAAACAACCCCCTTTTTCAGTTTTCCAAACCCAAGTGGTCAGTCATAAGCATTTTTGCAAACAGGCAACACTAATTGGACTCTTGTGTGCGTGTGTGTGTGTAACAATAATAATTACAGAAAAAGAAATAATTATTTGAGAAATATTCAGAGTAGGAGACATGGGAGGATTTGGAAAGGGAGATGGAGGGGTGGAAAAGATATCAATATAGTGCACTCATGGATGAAAGTTTCAGGTTTTAAATTAAAAGTAAAATTACTAAAACTCCTACTTTAGACAAATTAAACAATAATAAACACTATAGAATGAATGCAGTTTCAGTACACTAACAGGAGTATATTTCCAGTAATATGTTGCCATTAGAGAGTGTAACTCTTGCTAATATATCAGTAAACTTTTAAGTACATGAGTATATGGCCAAGATGCTTTGAAGACATAAACATTATGATTAATCCCACTCCAAGGTCTCATTTATAAAATCAAGTGGAATGCTTATTGAAGTTCCAAAATAATGTTTGTTACTTAAACTACCAATCCCTAGTCATTTGAATTATGATCTTCAACTATCATTGTAATTAATTTTTTAGGATAGGGCACTGTTTTCACTACCAACTTCCCAGAGTTCTCTTTGAGCAATTACCCTTGTAGCAAATGAAGATGCTCATCAGAGCACGTTCCATCCATCCTCTTTTGTATTTATAGTGATTCTGTTGACCTCACTGAGTGAGAGTAAAGACCATTACCCAAATTCTTTTAGTCAAATTAAGCAAGCTTTATTTTCCATCACACAGGGCTGTCTCCCTAAAGCGGGATTTGAGACAGCAGCCATGAACACAGGAGACAGTGGGATTTATATAGCTTAAAACTTCAAGGATAGGGGATTTCTAGGGGTTAGGAGAATTTTTGGTATTGTAGGAATCTGACTAAACACTCAAATTATTTGGCAGAACATCTTATCAGGTGGAGGTCAGGGAATCGAGTATAGAAGGTATAGAAAATGTTCCAGAAAATGGGTCAAGACATGGTCAAATTTAAGTTTTAAAGAAAACAAGAATGAACTTATTTTCATCTTGTAACAAGATGGTTTCTAATCTTAAAATGGAATGAGGCTGGTTGCTTAATTTAGCATTTTAGTTTCTGGTTGTAAATTGTGTTTCAGTTAGATTTGTTAGCAGTTGCAACAGAAACTGATTAAGACATTTAAATTTGTGAAAGGTAATGAGGTAGCACACAAAAAGGCATAAAAATTTAAAGGAAAAACAGGATCATGTTTACTTGTTTGGAGTCTGCAGAGTAAGGCAGCAAGAACCGTACAATGGTTATGTCATGGGAACAGATGCTGTCAGCAGGGCTGACCTTCAAAATAACTGATTATGAATATGTTCAAGGACCTTAAAGATGATATGAATGAATCCATTAATGATGCTTATGAAGATGCAAACAGTGGAATAAAATGATGAAAACAGTTCAAGGCATAAAGATAGAAATAGAATCACTAAGGAAAACGCAAACTGAGATAAACCTGGAAATGAAAAATTTAGGAAGTTAAACAGAAACTTAGAAGTACTCCTATACAGAGTACAAGAGATATTATAATCTCAGGCTTTGAAAATGAGATAGAAGAAATAGATATCTCAGTCAAAGAAAGCATTAAATCTTTAAAAATCCAGGCACAAAATAGCCAGGAAATCTCAAACACTATGAAAATACAAAATCTTTGAATAATAGAAATAAAAAAAGTGAAGAAACTCAGGACAAAGGTACAGAAACTATTTCAAGAAAAACACAGAAGAAAATCTCCCTAACATAAAGAAGGAGGTACCTATCAAGGTATAAAACACCAAACTGCCACGGACCAGCTCAGGGGAGCCACTCAGACCGTGGGAGAAGCAGGGTCTTGGTACTCAGGAAGGCACGAGGTCGGCGAATGACAGACAGACACAACACACAAGAGAGTGGTTTGGATCTTCTGCGATTTTACTGAATTCATGTTTTCATTATATAGTATTCAAACAAAGAACAAACCAGAAGGTCATGTATCGTTAGTTGGCACAGTATGAAAGCTTCTTTTAGTCACATCAGCGATTTTTAAGAAAAGCATATTATCAGGAACAGGTGTTAGACATAAGACATCCTTAGAAGAGGAACTCTTGTCCTTGGGAACGTAAACCTCAGACAAGTGGTTTCATCTTATCTAGGAATAGAAAGCTTCTGTTTCATTAGCTATCATGGCTCTTCCTCTTTCTAACCCTTTCTTTATTTCATCTAGTGACCAAGTATGCCTAATCAGTTCTCTGAACCTGCTGAAATATACTTTTTTGTAACTTCTTATGCAGCAGACACCATGGGGGTTGAGATCTAGCAAGCATATCCATAAAGTTCAAAGTATAATATAACACTCTTTGTCCATCAACATTGGTGTGGCACCAAACAATGAGAGAGAAAAGAAATTCTCCACAAGACATAATAATCAAAACACTAAACATAACTGATAAATAAAAGAATTGTAAAAGCTACAAGGGAAAAATACCATGTAACATACAAAGGTAGATCCATTAGAACACCTGACTTCTAAGTGGAAAGAAGCCAGAAGAGCCTAGACAGATGTTCTACAAGTTCTAGGAGATGCCAGCTCAGACCACTTTACCCAACAAAATTTTCAATCACCATAGATAAAGAAAAACATTCCATGATAAAAACAAAATTTAAAAATGTATTTATCCACAAACCCAGCTCTATAAAAGGTGTTAGAAGGAAATTTCAATTAACCACATCCAAGAAAATAGAAGGAACAGATAATCCCAGAAAAAAAAGTCAAAAGAGAGCAAAATCCACACCACAGCAACAAAATAAAAGAAATCAATAAACACTGATCATTGATAACTCTCATCATCAATGACCTCAGATCTACAATAAATAAATGCAGACTAACAGAAATTGAAAACAGTATCTGTTCTCATACTTTATCTAAGAAACACATCTTACCATCAATGAGAGACATCATCTCAGAGCAAAAGGATACAAAAAGATATTCCAAACAAATGGAACCAAGAAGCAAGGAAGTATAATCATTTTAATATCCAACAAAATAAACTTCAAACCAAAAGGAATCATAAGAGATAGAGGAGACTGCATACTCATCAAAGGAAAAATCCACCAAAACACTATTTCTTTTTTTTAACATATATGCACCAAACGTAAGGACACCCATGTTCACAAAAGAAACATTACTACAGCCAAAATCACATATTGACCCTCGCACAGGATAGTGGGTGACTTCAATACCCTACTCTCACCAGTAGACAGTTCATTACAGACAAAAACTAAACAAAATAAGACTGGTGGTAAATAATGCCATAAATCTAATGAACCTTTAAGAGAATAGGTCACATGAACACAAAATAATATGCCTTTTTCTCAGAATCTCACAGACGTTTCTCCAAAATTAACCCGTACTTTGACACCAAACAAGTCTCAGCAGATACAAGAAAACTGAAATAATACTTTGCATCCTATCTGACCACTAGAGATTGAAGATGTAAGTCAACAATAACAGAAAGCTTTAAACTCATGGAAACTCAATAGCTCATTACTAAATGGGAAATGGGTCAAGAAATAAATTAATTTAAAACAAGACTTTCTAGAATTGAATGAAAATGAGTACATAATATACCCAAACTTATAAGATAGAACAAAATTGATTATAAGAGGCAAGTTCATAACGCTAAGTGCTTACATGGAAAAAAATAGAGAGATCCCATACTAGTGACTTAAGAGCAAACCTGGAGTAGATAGCAAGAAATAACCAAATTCAGGACTGAAATCAACAAATTAAAAATAAACAAACAAAAACAATACAAAGAATTAATGAAATAAAGAAATGGTTTTTTGAGAAAATCCATAAGATTGATAAACTCTTAGCCAAGTTAACTAAAAGATGAAAAGAAAAGATGCAAATGGAGAAAATTAGAGATGAAAATGGGGAGATAGCAAAGACACCAGGGAAATCTAGAGACACGTATCATAAGGACATATTTTAAAAATCTTTACTCCACCAATCTTGAAAACCTAAAAGAAATGAATAAATTTACTCATACATAACACCTACCACAGTTAAGCAAAGAACATATAAGCAGTTTAAACAAATCAATACTACCTAGTAAAAGAGAAGCAATAATTTTATATCTCCTGATTGAAAAAGTCCAGGACCAGAGGGATTCAGTGCAGAATTTTACCAGACCTTCAAAAATTAATTATCACCAACAGTCCTCAAATTATTCCACAAATAGAAAGAAGCATAACATTGTCTAATTCTTTTGATTAACACAGTTATGTCTAAGCTATGCAATGACCCAACAAAAAGAAAATCACAGACCAATTTCCCTTATAAACATGGAAAAATTATCAACAAAACACTTGGAAACTCAATAAAAGAACAAATCAAAAAGATGATTCATGAGGGTCCAAGCTGGCAGAAGACATCTATAGGCCTACCTGGGTCCTCATGGCCCAGGCAGGTGGAACAAAGCCACAGGCCTACATGAGTCTTCATGGCCTGGGCTGGCTAAAGGCTTACACAAATCCACCTAGCACCTTGTGGTGCTGGGTGGTAGGCACCATTATTATGAGCAAATATATGGTGGGGAAAAGAGAGAGAAAGAGAGGCAGACTAATTCATGTGCTGTCAAAAGAGTCAGAATTGAAGAAACAAAGATGGTGAGGAACAGTATGATATGGTTGGCCTGCTTATCATTCAGGACCATGGTGTTATCCGGACTTGGGCTGCTACCAAGGGCCATGACTGGGTTTGTGATCCTATTACAGCTGAGGTCTGTGTTGATGTGTGTGACCTGTGTGTATGTGATGTGTGTTGATGTGTGTATGATCAAAGGCCATATGGATGCCCAAAGTCTGGATCACCACCTGGGGCCATGTTGATGTATGAGGGCCCTGCCACCACTGAGACAATACTGATCTGAGTGGCCTGTGCTGCCACTAGGTTCCATGGTGGCATCCAGGCACAAGCTGCTACAGAGGGCCATGTCTGGGTCCATGATCCTGATGCAGCTGGGCTCTGTGTTGATCTACAAGGCCCATGATGTCACAAGAGCCATAGGAACTATTTGAGCTGAAATCTGAGAGCCATGTTGAGCCAGCACTGCCATTTCATGGCCTTGGGAGAGATTACCCTGCCCCTCACCACGGGCATCGTAGAACTAGTCCCCATGTTATGGGTATATTAGAGCTAACTCCACCCTTCACCTGAGGGGGGTGGTAGCAGAGGCCTGGGCTAACCAATAAGCTACTATTCAGAGCTTTGAATTGACCCACCCCAACATCAGACCTACCAGAGTGCATACAGAGAGCTGTCATGTGGAACCATAGCCACAGGATCTCCATGACTCAGGGTTCAAGCAGGATATCCAAGAGTAGGTGATGTGGGATTCCCCTCTGTATGCTGTGAATATCATTGGTAAATAAAGAAACTGCCTTGTCCTGTTGATAGGGCAGAACTTAGGTAGTCGGGGCAGGGGACTAAACTGAATGCTTGGAGAAATGAGGTGGAGGCAGAAGAATCCATGTACTCTACCAGAGATAGATGCCAGAACTTTACCCAGTAAGCCACTGCCATGTGGCAATACACAGATTAATGGAGATGGGTTAAATTTATATGTAAGAGTTAGCCAATAAGAGGCTAGAACTAATGGGGGGGGGTATATGGAAGCCTACTATAGTAGACGTGCCTGAAAATATATACTAATAAAAAGGTAATATAAGTGGAATCACCAATTAATGGGGGAAACAAAACCCCAACTAAACCTCTATCACCACCAACTGAAGCTTCCGGTGACAGGAACCCAATTGAGTTGTGGTCCAAAGGGTCCTCATGGAAACACCCAAACAACCCACGCTATTGCCAAGGCTATTGGTGCCTCTTTACAATCTGATGGCAAGACCCCATTTCTGAAGACAATTCATATATAATTCATTGAATGTGGAGAAGTTGAGCTGGTGCCTACCTAGAGCCTTCACCTCTGCTGACGTGTTTTCAGGGCACTGACAGATAATTTCTATGCTCCCAGAAGCAAGGGTAAGCATAAGCCCAGCTGCAAACCCTTTGATCTACAGTGGTTACCTGCCTGTAAGCTACACTGGCTGGTGCAATAGTGGTGCAAAAGTTTTAGGAGTAACCACGCACTATCTCTTTGGATTTAAGGCCCTTTCCATCAGATGGAACCCATGCCTGACAATGAACAGGTGACCAATTACTGAGCCTAGATAAGCCAGTGACCTATGGAAAAACCAAATACTATTGTTCTGTTAAAGAAATACAGCAATAAAATGACTCCCAACAACATTTTGCTGTATGTATAGATCAGTGTCTTGCTCAGCCATCATCAAAGAAGTTTCCCCCTGAAGCAGATGGAAACAAATGCAGAGACTGACAACTGGGCAATGGCAGAGAGTGAGAAACCGTGGAATACTCAGTCCTAAATAAGATGTCTCATTAAATCCCTCCCTGAGGGAATTTTGTGTGTGGAAGAGGAGGCAGAAAGATTTTTAAAACCAGTGTGGGCTGTAATATAAGGGCCTGCTGGTTGGGGTTTCTGTCCCACCCAGTTCCCACAGCCAGTAAATCCCAGAGAAAATCACACAGAGAATCTACATTAGTTACAAACTGATTGGCCCATTAGCTCAGGCTTCATATTAGCTCTTATAACTTATATTAGCCCATTATTCTTATATATGTTAGCCACATGGCTCAGTACCTTTTTCAGCGGGGCAGGACACATCCTGCTTCTTCAGTGTCTGGACAGGACTGCTGAAAGAGCTTCCTTCTTCCCAGAATACTCCTGATCTCATTGCTCTGCCTCTACTTCCTGTCTGGTTGTCCCACCTATACTTCCTGCCTGGCTACTGGCCAATCAGCGTTTATTTAAAATATAATTGACAGAATGCAGAATTGTCCCTCACCAGGGGACAAAGACGTCTAGAAAACAAGGTCTTCTAGGTGTAACAAGGTTGATGCAGATATAAACCCACAGAGACTGTGTCAGCACTCACAGGACCTGCACAGGTCTAAGCCAGATGGGGTTCCAGTTCTGAGAGAGGAGCAGGCCACAAGGAACATCACTAAACCAGAAGTCACCTCCAATTAACAACTACTGGCAATGGTCGAACTAGTTTTCTTCAACAGAGACTCGTTGGGTATACAAACCACACTTAAAGGCAAGTCCCATGCCAAGTAGTATTATGGCCAACACAGAACAAACTCAGTCATGTTTAGGGAGGGGTTTTGCCTCACAATACTTTTTCTGGAATTTCTCTTAGACTTTACAGGTCTTTTCCCTACATGTTATAGTTCCTCTGTTTTTGTGCTTCCTTGAGATCTCTCTCTCTCTCTCTCTCTCTCTCTCTCTCTCTCTCTCTGTGTGTGTGTGTGTGTGTGTGTGTGTGTGTGTGTGTGTGTGTGTGTATGTCTGAGTCTGTTTCTAGGCATTTTATTTTTTTATTTTATTTTTTATTTTAGCTATCGGTTTTATAAGAGAAAGAATGGTGACAATTTGGGTGGATTGGGAGTTGGGGAGGATCTGGGAGGACTTAGAAGAGGGGAAACTGTGATCAAAATATATAATATGAAAGATCTGTTTTCAATAAAAATTGATTTTTTTTTATATAACATACATCATGTCACAGTGTTATTCTACTTGCAGCAGTGAGCCCAAACTACAAACTCAACTAATTGCATGGGAGCAAGCCTATGAATGGTACTGGACACCAAATCACAATTAATTTTTAAAGAACTTTTAAAATATAAAATTAATATTACCTCTGATCCTTTGGGGATACAATTGTGTTCTTATATCAAATTATGTGCAGGTAGTAAGTAAAATATGTGTTCAATAAGAAGAAACAGGGTGCTTATTGGTGTTTTATTAGAAGTCAGGTTTCTTTTGCTAATCATAAATTATTGGCCCAATCTGTTAAATACTGTGTTTTAAGAAGATTGTGTCATGTTCACTGATATTTGACTTAGCATTTCTTGGAAGGTAATTTTTGCAAGGCATAGCAGAAGCATCTCATGTTGCTATAAGAAGTTGCAGTGAATCACATGGCATACTAGTGACAGCTAATAATGCCAGATTCAGGCTAATGCCTGTGCATAATTCTGGCTATGAAAGTCTGCTGTGGGACAATGGTCTTGTGCCCTGTCACTTATATTGTATTGCTTTGATAAAATGGTGATTGGCCAGTAGCCAGGCAGGAAGTATAGGCAGGGCAAAGGGGAAAAGGAGAGTTCTGGGAAGAGGAAAGGCTCAGTTTGCAGTTGTCACCCAGACACAGAGGATGAAGGATGAGAATGCCTTGCTGATAAAGGTACCAAGCCACCTGGCTAGCATAAAAAGAATTATGAGTTAAGAAGCCTAAGCTACTAGGCCTACAGTTTACAATTAATGTAGTCCTCTGTGGGTTTCTTTGGGACTGACTGTCTGCAGGACTGGGTGGGACAGAAACCTCATTCAACAAAAATCTAAATGTTATTATTCAAAATACATAAGTGTATGAGGTTGCTATTTGCAGTAACTAGAGAGAAGGGTCTGGAAAAGGCTGGCCCAGTCATACCCACCCATGGCTCATTCTTTTAGGTAATATTCATTATCACATAGGCCTAAATTCCCACTGAGCCTCTCAAAATTACCCTGACTATAATTATAGCGATTGTTATTGGGATGATTGCTTAATTTTAGTAGAGTTAATATTGAAATGATTTCCATTGAGGGACATGAATTGTATAATTTGAATAACATGTTTGAATAGTTCATGGTTACAGTTTTTTTTTTAATTTTCTGGGAAAATATATGCCAACCAATTCTGTCTGAAAAGTTATATAGCAATGTAATTAATACTACTTAGAACTCCTATGAGTAGATTTCGAGGTGTGTGCAGTTCGGGGTCTAAACTGTACCTCTGTGTGGCTCTGAGGACCAAGGTTAGAGAGAAGGGCCATTGGGTCCAATCACTGTGGGTTTCAGATTTATAAACTTAACTGTGAAAGCAATCTCTCAGTGCTTGATTTTTCTTTGAAAACTCAGATCATCACACTAAGCCTCCCCTTAACAATGCTGGGAAGGCAAATAAAGTAGCAAAAACAAAGCTGTTAGAAATGGCAGAATGTTGGAAGTTAAGTGGGGGGGAATGAGCAGTTTTCATTCTTCTGGTAATCTTTTAAAAAATTCAGGAGAGGTCATCAATTTGGTAACATCCTTAATCCCACAACAGATTTACTCTACAATTTGGTTTAAATAATTTACTTCTTATATATTAAAACTTCTCCACAAAGAATATAGCAGAGTCAAGGAGATTAATGTCTGGAATAATGTACATAGTTGATGATGTTGTGAATCTCAAGTGAATTGTGGAGCAAAAACACATGCTCGTGAATATAAATACCCTGTTTCAGCAGCATCATATTTATGGGAAAGCATGCTCAAATGTTTAGAAGAACAAAAAAAGGAATGATATCTCTAACCAGTGCTGACAGAATGTGGTGGATTGAGCATGGGAGCCACATGGCTGATCTCCTGGGACAATATTGGATATTGTGAAAAAAAAAAATGGTACTTTCAGTCAATTCTCCAGATAAAGATAAGGGAAAAATACAACACATTGCAAGGAGAGGGGGGTCCTTTGTTCTGTCCTGGCCACCCAGCTAGCTTACACCCAAAATAACCATACAGAAACTGTGTTTATTAAATTACTGCTTGGCCCATTAGCTCTAGTTTCTTATTGGCTAATTCTTACATCTTAATTTAACCCATTTCTATTAATCTATGTATTGCCACGTGACTGTGGCTTACCAGCAAGATTCTAACCAGTGTCTGTCTCAGGCAGGAGATCCATGGTGTCTGCCACTCTGCCCTTCTTCCCTACATTCAGTTCTGTCTACTCCACCTACCTAAGTTCTGTCCTATCAGGCCCAAAGAAGTTTCTTTATTCATTAGCCAATGAAATCAACACATGAACAGAAGGAACTCCTACACCAACAACATATGAAAATTAAACATTAAGAAAACATGTATGGAACTGAGGATCAGAATAGAGTACCTTAAAGGGGTGATTTCAGAACTCACTGACCGGTGTTTTTAATAGGATGGTATCAATAGTAAGACACTATGAATAATAATGTGAATATATTATGTTACATAAAACAAGTAGTTCTCTGGACACATTATATATTTATAATTTCAACTATTTTACAGATGTTTAGACTCATGAAGCAAAATATTTGTAAGTAGATTGTCACAATGTATTAACACTGCCCAGATTTATTTGATAGTGGTAGTTTAGCCACTGCCAAAGTCCTTTGTTCTCCAAAATGGTACACATACTTTCATAAAAATAATGGGTTTTCTCTGAATGTAGATATAGACATAGTATTCCTTTCTGCTTATTAACTATCAACTGAGTATTTTGTATGTTCTAGCTCTGGTGTTAGAAAAATTTATAAACTCGATAATTTGCTTTTATGAAGTGGATTCTGTCTGGAGGGAAGAAAACTGTGTAAATGTTATAAGACCAAGGTTCTAATGCTGGACAAAACAACAGAGGGGGAGGACCATTATGGGACAAGAATGGAGTGAAGCTGAGTTCAGACATCAGGTCTGCTTCTTCATTGGAGGAACCACTTAAGATTATACTTGTAGAGCCAGGCTATGGGAGCGCACGCCTTTAATCCCAGTGTTAGGAAAGCAGAGGCAGGCAGATCTCTGTGAGTTCAACACCAGCCTGGTCTACAAGAGCTAGTTCCAGGATAGGATTCATAGCTACAGCAAAATCCCTGTCTCGAAAAATTATATATTTGTAGTGTACATCTGTACCATAAGGAATAGTAGAGAAATCATATGTAGAGGGATGCAACACAAGGGCCGGGCTTGTCAGGGTTTATGTCCTGCCCAGTCCCCCAGCCGTTTAATCCCAGAGAAAATCACACAGAGGTCTGCATTAGGTTATAAACTGATTGGCCCATTAGCTCAGGCTTCTTATTAGCTCTTTTAGCTTATATTAACCCATTATCCTTATCTATGTTAGCCACATGGCTCGGTACCTTTTTCAGTGGGGCAAGTCACATCCTGCTTCTTCGGTGGTCTGGGCAGGAGTCTCGGGAAGCTTCCTGCTTCCCAGAATTCTCCTATTCTTATTGTGCCACCTCTGCTTCCTGTCTGGTTTTCCTGCCTATACTTCCTGCCTGGCTACCAACCAATCAGCTTTTATTTAAAACATAATTGACAGATATAGAATTGTTCTCCTGCACCACTTCTCCCTCTTTTTTTTTAAACAAAGGAAAATAGCCATAGTCCATTTTTTGGGAATGTGGGTGGAGTATTCCAGGCTACTTCTGGCTGGTTGGGGGTGCTGATACTCTTATGGGGACCTAAAGAAAATTTAGAGTTATGATCAAGTCCTGACTGGAGTATCCTGTGAGGCTTGATCATCTCAGGCAGCATCTTGAATCTGTTCTGGATGTAGATCTCAGACATCAGGGCCATCTGTTCCTACAGGAGATTTCTCAGATGGTCTTCCTTGATCAAACCTGAGTTTTCTTAACTCAGAATGAATCCACAGCCTCTCATTTCCTGTGGAAACAAAAGCAAAATCTCTTCTCCAACGTAACATATCTTTTGACTTCACTTTTGAAGTCAAGGTATTTTCAAAATACCTATCTTGGATTAATTCAGCAGCATTCATAAGCAAATATCTTTTAGCAGCTATTGCTCCTTCCTCAGCATTCAAGCAATTCAAAGAGAGTGTAATAACATACAATATCCAGATTCTCTGTGTGCTTTCCATCTTTATCCAGCTTTATTTTAAACTCTATTTCTTTTATTTTTAATTTTTGGCTTTTTGAGACAGGGTTTCTGTATATCTTTGTCCTGGAACTCACACTGTAGAGCAGGCTGTCCTTGAACTCACAGAGATCTATCTGTCTCTGCCTCCCCAGTGCTAGGATTAAAGGTATGTGCTACAACACCTTGAACTCACAGAGTTCTGTCTGTCTCTGCCTCCCAGGCTTTGGGATTTAAAGTGTGTGATACCACACCTTGAAGTCATAGAGTTCAATCTACCTCTGCCTCCCAAGTGTTGAGATTAAAGGTGTGTACCACCACACCCAACAACTCTCTTTCTTTCTTTTTTATTTTAAGGACTTTTAACCTTTAGCCTGCATATATTTTTTAACGCATTGTAAACCATTTAGAGGTTTTCTTCTTCTTTGAATCTCTCTTTACTGTATATCTCTCTTTTTCTGACTATATGAGTCAGAATTTACCAAGCAATATGGGTAGGATTAAAGCCATGGCTTTGACGGCTGGATCCAGCCCATTCCTTAACTTTATGAGATTCCAGCCTCATGGCTGAGGTATTGGCCAGAGCTGTGTTCAGTGCCACAACTCTACAGTGTTTCAAGGTCCCTGCCAGCAAGCAAGCTGCAGCAGTGTGTCCACAAACCACACTCAAATGCTCCGTTGTCAGACCACCTGCCTGAAAGAGTCAGAGTTTGCCCTGGCAGGACGGCTCAGAAAGCCAGCATTTTAAAACAGTGTGGATTTTTCCTGCTATGGCTGAAAACCAAAAAGCATGTAGTCGGCTTTTCATCAACAGTATGTAAGTGTTTCGTGGCAGGACCTCTTGCCAAGCCAAACTGGCAGCAGCCGAGCCGGGGGGGGGGGTTAAAACCAAACTTTGGGTGCCAAATGAAGGTGTAAGTCAAAAAACAATCCCACATCAGTTTGGAATTATGTTTAATAAAATGGTTATTTATTTAAAAGGAAAAAACTTACAGATCACCATCCCAGACAACAGCCCTCTGCACGATCAGGAATGAAGTCTAACAGCCAGAAGCTGGAAGCAAGAGAGCAAGCACACAGTTACCACTGCTTTTTTAAAACAAAAGAGACCATGCCCCAGTGGGCTGGTATCTTAAAGGCTATTGGCTGAAGGAGCGGAAGTAGCTCCCACAGCAGAGGGACTTCAAGAAACTATTGAAAGATCAATGTACATACCTGGTCTTACCAAGAATGACTAATAGCTTCATCCAGTCTCCTTCACTGAGCACTGCACACACACACACACACACACACACACACACACACACACTTCCCATGATACATTGTCTGACAATAGACATTACACATAGCAATTAGTTTGATTCTATTCATGGAAGTGTCTGATTAAAGACTTCTGGGGGTAAGCAAGAATTTCCACATATATTTTTATTAATACTAAATAAACTGGAGGCTGTAACCAAGGCAACACCCAAGACAGCAAGTGCTAAACACCTCACAGTTATGTGATAAGAACAGCAAGGGAATGAAGAAAATTCAAAAAGGGACACACAGATGTACTAGTACCAGAGGAACTGTGCTCTCTAATGGAGAAGCCCCACCACCCAGGGGACGCTTAACCTGTTTATTACAATTGAACAGAGAGGGCAACCATGTCATTACATCCAGCTACACAGGGAGGCAGGTCTAGCTAATCCTGGTAGATACAGTCTCTATAGGAAGCATGCAGTATGAATGGAGGCTAAGGTGGAGATTTTCCAAACACTAGTAACATCTCGAAGGAGACTAAAAGAAGAGTTTGCCATCCCTCTGAGCCTCACCCAGGGAAATGGCTTTGAAATTTCCCCATGAGCCCTTGCTATAGTTGGCTCTTCTCAACAACACATAGGACTTGCTCCATTCCCAACAGGGAAGAATTATTTACTCTTAACACTATATTACAAAGAGGCAAGTGCTGTTTTCTGCTGTAAAAATTACTTTTTATTATACCAGAGAAATGTAAAACACCACAGTGCAGATGTCCAGTCTGACTCTGGAACCCTGTGTTGAGCATCCACAGACAAAGGAGAATGTGGGTATAGAGTGTCAGTTTGTATTCCTCTTTTAAGAAGCAGAAATGACTTACACTCTTTACCACAAGATGGCTGTCAATTGATATGGAAAGAGTTAGGGTGGCACGACACCCTTGATTCCTGCTTTTTCCTTCTAACACTCATAAATATAACACCAATCTTCGTGGTCTCTGGTGTGGCTTGGCCTCCAAGTCAGCTCATGGGCTCCCCACTCACATATACAAGCACTTACAGCATGACCTGCTCTCTCATCTGCTGTGCAAAACGATGGGGAAAGGGAGAACTGTTTGTTTTTATTTTAGCTTGTGTTTGGTCTTAATTTCACTTTCATTTCCCCAGATGGTATTAAAATTCACTTCGAACCAGACTAGCAGCAGCTGCGTGAATAGGATTTTTTTTTCATTTTTCCACAATTTATTTTTGGAGTTTCTAAAAACAACAAAAAAGGCATGTCAAATGAAAAGGAATGGTATTTGTATGAAGAAAGAAATATCAGGCCTAAATGATTACACAACGAGACAATTGTGGAAAATGGAAAGGTCTCTCTTCTGTTGCAAGGGTTGGTTAGAGAAGGTAGTTTTAGGATGATTGGGAGGAATTTAAAAATACAGGAAAGAAGGAGGTAGAAAGCAAGTCAGGGAGAAAGGGTAGAGGAAGAAAAAGAAAAAAAGAATAACTATCAGAGACTTTATAAATGAAGAATTTGGTAATCAGAAAGACTGTAAGAAATGCCAAAACAAAGTTAAATCCAAAATTCTGAATGGAGTAATAATTGAAATGAGAAAGGACCTGTTTTTATTGTATTCCTGACTTAGAGGAAACTTGATGAGAAAACACTTGGGTTATAACCAAGCCCTCTGGCAAAAGCTTAACTTATCATATTTCATCCGAGAAATGAGAACGGGTAACTAACTAAACCATACTTCTACTAGCACTGTCATCGTAAGATGCTACAGAGATTGCCCTTTGTCCCTTATGATTGTGATTATGATTGATACTTTATGTGCCAGAAACCTGAATTGCCAGCAACTGAGCAAACTCCTCAAAGGTGACCACACACCATAATAGGCACCATTTTTCCTGTCTGAGGGGTGTGGGTAGAGAAAGAAAGCAGAAGGTGAGGATAGAGTGAATACAGCTGACCGAGGAGACTGAAGTAGTATCGTGCTGGACATATCTTCAGCCGGTGCCCAAGTTAAAGGGACTGAAAGGGAACTAATAAAATTATCCAACATGGCAGAGATGTCTGCAGATCAGTAAGCAGCTGTTTGAGCTGCAGCTTGGACAACAGCCTCAACTACCATCTCTTATTTCTTTAGGAAATGAACACTGGAGTCAGATGGCAAGGACAGAAGACAGCCAGGGTTCACAAACATTAACACGCCTGTCTCCTCCATGGTTAGATAGTGGAAAAGTGTACATTAGATGCACTTTTCTTTATTTAAAATAGTTTACCAGTAGGCACATGGCTTTTTAAAATATTTTGTTTTTAAACCTTGTGTATGATTGTTTTGTATGTATGTATATGTATGTACCATTGTGTATGTGATGTCTGCGTAGATCAGAAGATGGCATTGGAATCCCATCTAATTGGAGTTTAGCCAGTTGTGATCAACTTGGAGGTGCTGGGAAGCAAACTCCAGACCTTGGCAAGAGTAGTAAATACTGATAATCACTGAGTCATCTCTCAGTCCCACAGCACATGGACTTCTTGTCTACAAAACCAATTAAAGACAAATATGAATAAATAAAAATAATCTAGCAATCCTTGTTGATGAAATTAAAAAATAAAAAAGCTTGCTTTTATTCTCACCTTTTCATTTATGGCCTCCTATTTCTAATAAAATACTTTTCATCAACTTAACTAGAAAGTTGCTAACTTAAATTCTATTCAAAATATGAAATGTGTGTTTGTATTTTTAACATAATTTATTGCATATTTCATTTACTAGTTTTTGTAAAGGCAATTTAAGATTTTGATCAAAAAACAGTGAGTTCAAGGCACATTGTAAACTGTAGTGGGCAGTGGGACATGAATTCAGAATCTGGGTGGTAAGGAGTACACCAGAAGATGTAACCACATAACCAAATAAACAAGAAAACCATTAGCTGCGCATATATGTGCAAAGGGACAATTACATAATTCAAGTCATTTTTACAAACTGATTGCAGAACAAAGCTAAAAATCAAGTCACTGTACCGACAATACTTCAGTACAAAAGCATGGGTATTTTCTCTTTAAATGTTGAAAGGTTTCATTCTTTCTGTCTTATAAATATTTATAATCTTCATTTTATGGACTCAGCACAAAACAATCTGTTGCTTATGTACTCGACGCACTTTTGCAATATACAACACGTGATGAGAGGCATATTGAAAAGATGGCAATAGCTACAACTTAGATACGCTGAGAGCTGAAATTCTGTCATAGGTGTTTTATGGCTCCAAAGGTACTCACAGCAGTTCTGGAAGTTAAGCATTATCTTCACCATTTCACAAAGTAAGGAAGTTACTCAATAATTTCCCTGGTTCATTGCCTAGGATTTCTTTCTGTCTGTCTTCTAGTTTCCAAAAGGAAGAAAATAAATTCATTAAGGAAAACCCAGTAACTTTGCTTACCATTCTTAGTTCTACCTTGTCTTAGTTGGGGTTTCTATTGCTGGGAACAGATACCATAACCACTCTTACAAAGAAAAAACTCTTCATGTGGGGTGGCTTGCATTTTCAGAGGGTCAGTCCATTATCATCATGGTGTGGCATGGCAGGCAGGCAGACGTGGTGTTGGAGCTGAGAGTCCTACATCTTGACTCACAGGCAGTGAGTATCTGAGTATCACACTGAGCTTGAGCAAAGGAAACCTCAAAGCCCACCCCACAGTGACACACTTCCTCCAGCAAGGGCACGCCTATTCCAACAAAACCACACCTCCTAATAGTGCTACTCCCTTTGGGGACCATTGTCGTTCAAACCACCACACACCTTTAGTACAATTAAGCTGTTGTATCACAAGGAAACTTCTTGTGGAGGGGGATGGGAAATGACAAGTTTGTACATGCTGAAATAAAAATTCTGGTTTAAGAAAAGCTGAGCAACAGGTGTGGACACAGCTAACAGAAGAATCAAGGAAACAGAAACAACGGAAGGTTGTTTGACTGGCATGGCAAGCAGAAGCTTGTGGTGGCGTTTGTGCAAATATGGCAGTAGAACATAATGGATTGAAATAAGGGAAAAACAAAGATTTAAAGCCTGCTTCCTCCTCAGGTCAGCTTGTTATAATTACCCATACAAAAGGCTTGTGAATCTTTCATGAATAGGCAAAGTAAGGCTACATCTTTATGTTTTGATGACATTGGTTGGCAAGAAGAACTCTGCTGGCTCTTTGCAGGGGATGTGCTCACAGAGTCCAATCCTTGGGGATTGATACCCCTCGAAATGGAAAACGAGAGGGTTAAGCATTGTGAGTGGACTTTTCTTGTCTCCCAATCAGCTCAGCAACGGCCACACATGATAATGAGCAGCTGATATCAACCATCTGGATAACAAATACTCAACCATGGCTTTTTTCATTTGTCCCAGAATTCAGGAAGAGAATGCAAGGTAAATTTTCCTCAGCTAATTACTTTTTCACTCATTTCAAGTGTTAAATTATTCATTGATTTTTAAAAACAATTTAGAAGTGGAATAGACCCATGGCATAATCTAATCAAGCTTCTCTATATAAAAATATATGGGAGAATTTCGATCTTAAACTGACCATTATGGATAGGGGAGAATCCACGTGACACTGCTTTGAAGGCCACTGTAATTAAATGCTAAGCTATTTGATAGGATGCCATCTGTGGGCTTTGCAGCTTATGCTGATCTCCAAGGGAGACTGACCTATGTCACATTAAAATGTTTCCCTCTGGGAGACAGCAAAGGAGCCACTGTGTGCTTCCAAAGGCAACTTGAAGAGGAGCTTCCTTTGTACAGATGCTTAAATCCTAGGCCTTAGAAGTGCAAAACATAGTAAGTGCTCATAATGAGCATATGTTCATGAGAGAGACAGAGAGAGAGAGAGACAGAGAGAGGAGATGTAGTATATTGCCTTGTTGATTCCAGATTCCAGAGTAACAAAGGATCAAAACTAGGCAAAAACCTTATACAGTATCCTTTATCTGAATAAGATGAAAAGACTGTATTGAAAGAATATGTGATGTAACTATGTAAGAGCACACAGAATACCAGTGTTCCTGGGTAAGAAGCCATTTAGGACATAAAGATGAAGCATAGAGACTGTAGGAGCCCATACAGATTTGCAAGAAAATGTAGTGGTTGTGCCTGGTTTAAAATAAGGTAATGATGGTGGTTGTCTAAACGAACCATATTTCCTGGGGCAAATACAAAATTAAACACATTCAGGGTCTTGGTACAATATTTTGTATGGCCATCTGGACCTGTTTGAGAAAACATATCATTACTAATTGATAAATGATTTGTTCAAAAATGTAATTATCAGAAGCTGGGCGGTGGTAGCAGAAGCCTTTAATCCCAGCACTCAGGAGCTGGAGATAAGTGGATTTCTGTGAGTTCTTGGCCAGTGTGGTCTACAGAGCAAATTCTAGAGTAGCCAGAACTATACAGAGAGACCCTGTCCCAATAAAACAAAACAAAAAATGACAACAACAAAAGGAACCATACTTATCAATTTGTTTTGTTTTATATTCTGCATTTTCATAATTTTCAGAACAAAATAAAAATAAAAATAAATTGTTCACATAACCAGTGGATACGAATCTATATATTTTAAAGACTTTTTAGATAATTTAATATGCTAAAACATAGTTTATTCAAAAATAGTTTAGATGAAAACAAATTCTAACATTTTAAAAAGGAACTGAAGAGGGAACATATCAGAGGAGTATAGAGAACAAATGCAAAACAGCCGAAGAACAAGAGAGACAGTCAGACCTGTAAGGAGGAGAGATGGAGAATGGGAAGAGACAGAGCAGGGAAGGAAGAGGCTACAAGAAAAGAACAAAAGGAAAAGGGCATGGCAGGAAGGAAAGAAGGGGCAGGAAACAGAGGGGTGGGGGAGAGGCAGGAAGGAAAGAAGGCGGGAAACAGAGGGGTGGGGGAGGGGCAGACGGAAGAGGCTGAGCTAAATATGGAAGGAACAAAAATTGTCATTAGGGCCAGCAAGGAACAGTGGGCAGAAGCCCTTGCAACCAACCCTAACAGCCCAGCTTTGATTCCCAAGACCTGTGTGGTGGAAGGAATAACTGAACCACCGCAAGTTGTCTTCTGACTTCCAAAAGATTGCTGAGTCACGCACATCTGTGCGTGCGCGCACATGCACACATCATGTCATATGTGTGGCCCTGGCACTCCCTTTTCTTGTATTCCTATTGGAATCTATTGACTAGGAATCTGTTTAGATAGATTCAGGGGTCAGCAAATGTTAAAAGGTTCACGACGTTTCTGATGAGTCTGTTTAGCTGGGGACTTCACCCCAGGCCCCTGGGCATCCATATATACAAGGAGTCTGAAATATTTTGGTGGAAAGTTCCAAGCCCCTCCCCTGGGAGAGGCCGCAGTCCAGAATCCATCTCCAAGAAAGCCTGCCAAATGGTGACCCCTCCCCAGGGAGGGTCAAGACCACTCCCACAGGCTATTTAAACTGCCCCCCAGAGAATGAACACATGGTCTCCCCTTTTCCTTCTCCGGTGGTCATTCTGGTTCTCCTTTCCCTCTCCCCATGTTTTTCCAGGGGCCACCAAGGAGCGCTGGCATCCATTAAACCTGGGTCTTTTAATTTGGTTTGATTTGATCTAACTTGGATTATTGTGTTGGCGGAGAGGTTTATTGGTCCAAAAATACTTAACATTTGGAGGTCCCACGGGGGGACTGTTTTTCCCACTGGCCCAGGGCTATGTGTTGGAAAACACCCTTCTTGCCCATGCACTCTGCCAGGCTAAGATCAGCTTCCTCTGGGTGAGTTCCCTTTTCTCAAGTATATGCCGCTAGGGTCCAGGACCCCTATGATTTTCAGGCTGTTCTTTTGGAGCCATGGCCATGCCAGGTGCCCGCCCCCACAAATGGCGAGACAGTCCTCGCTGAGGTGGGATTGTGTGGGACGGGGGCATCTGCCCACACATTTCTCATGCCCCTCTGTTTTTGACGCCAGAGTCTTATCACAGTGAGTGCATTGTGGTAGTAGGCATTGAGTCCCAAGACTTGGCATAAACTTGTAAAAATGGACACTTGCAATTCAAAGCCGAATCCTCTAATGCCCTTGGCTGCCTTTTATTAAAATCCTTTTAAATTGGGGTTAACACCTAACATAAAACACACAAGGCTCCAAAAGCCCATGGTTTCTGGATGCTGTGCTCCCGCTCCCACTCCCCTCCCCCAACTCCCTCCCCACTTCTCTAGCTATTTATTGTTTGTCTCCGTTCTTGGCATTAATCTTGTTATACTGGGATTCTTTCTACAACAGATCCATTTCACCCTGTCCTTCCACTCTAAAACTGTAGAGGTTTTCCTTCCTTTTTTTCTGTTCCCTCTTGCAGTGTCTGCTAATCTGGTCCTTAATGGGACCACCTGTGCATTTCTCTGGCTTCTGCCACCTACACTGGGATTTTAAGTTGGTCAGCTGACGTAGGTTTCAAAAAAAAAAAAAGGTTTGTCCTCCTGTTAAAATAATATGGCCACAATATGTTGTTTTATGTCTCTGTGTGTATGTGTGCTTGTTTCACAGTATACTTTTATGTCTATGTGTGTATGGGCTTTTGTTTCCCATAGTATGCTTGCCTTATTTCTCTGTGTGTATGTGTGCATGTTTTAAGATCTGTAAAACTTATAACTCCAGGTTGCAACAGCTCTGGAAAAATACAAACACGGGGGTAACCTCCATTCTGACCTCACCACCATCTTGGGTTAGAGTACCCACGTGTGCTAGTATTCGAACAGAGAGACATGCCAGCTCCTGCAGCATCCTATAGCTCCTTCAAGAAGATGATGAATAGTTGCAAAAGACCTTCGGCTTCAAGGCTTGCCATTGGGAATGACAAAGCCATCCACACAGCAAAAAACAGCCTTCCACCTCTTCAGCTTCCTGGATGCTACACTGGAGGATCGGACACTACACCAGGGGATTGATCTTCTCATCCTGCCAAGACAGACTAAATCTTTGGGCCTCTTGAACTCAGCAGCTAACAGCAAGCACTGCTTCTAAGGCTGGTGTTCATCAAAGACTATTATGGAGGGCCTTGGGATTGCCTGCATAGCTAAAAAGCTGTCTCATTTCTGCTCATTTATCCCCCATAGATCTGTTTAATGGCATTTGATGACTTAAGGTACTGGCAGCTCATTACTTCATTTGTTAAGTTTCCTGCTAAAAATACCGACAGGTGTGCCTCTTTCACAGGCTTCATAGTCCAGGACTAACAGGTTTCAGGTGTATCTTAAAAGATCCAGAGTTTCCAATTCCCTTTAATTGTCTTCTAAAATGTTCCTGTTCCAGTTGTCTCACAGATACCTGCAGGTTCCTAAAGAGTTCTGCTGCTTTATCAAGAAATCTGGTATGGTAAAAACTAACAGTCTCCAGAGCCTATTTTAACCACACCCATTTTCGAGCATATTTTATAGGTCACTCCTGCTGTCTGGGCCAAAACCAACTTACAAAGGGCCCTCCAGACAACACCAACACCTGCACCAGCTCCCGGGACTTCACCATAAATACCAACTCTCCTGGCTCAAATGAACACCAACCAACTAAAACCTGGTTTTAAAGGGCACATCTCTCACTTATTCACCTGTGCCTTTCCTGTACAACCAGGGCACTTCTCTGTCCCATTGTTTCTGGCAGTTAATGATTCTTACCATGGCTAGCCGTATTCATAGAGCCAATAATAAAAATATTTTTTTCTCCTAGCCACCTGCCTTCTCATCTCCCTCAAGGAACAGCTGCCTGAGGTCTCCAGGATGACAGTAAACCTGATGCCACTCCAGCCACACCTCTCGCTGATCATGAGCCCACCAACTCCCAGCTCTCTTCGCTCCCATGTCGCTCATGCCCTCAGGAAGTAGGTAGACTTGAGCCGGTGCCCCTTTATTCAAAAAGAGTCTGGAATGTTTGGTTAAATGCATCACCTCAGCTCCCTAACACCCCTTTATACAAAGACTCTGGAATGTTTAGCTGGGGGCTTCACGCCAGGTCCCTGGCATCCATATATACAAGGAGTCTGAAATGTTTGGTGAAAAGTCCCAAGCCCCCTCCCCTGGGAGTGGCCACAGTGCAGACTCCACCTCCAAGAAAACCCACCAACTGTGACCCCTCCCCAGGGAGGGTCCCACTCCCACAAGCTATTTTAACTGCCCCCCCCCCGAGAATGAACACGTGGTCTCCCCTTTTTCCTCTCCAGTGGTCATTTCCATTCTCCTTTCCTCCTCTCTGTGTTTTCCCAGGGGCCACCCAGGAGTGCGGGCATCCGTTAAACCTGGGCCTTTTCTAAGTTGGTCTGATCTGGTTTTATTTAGGTTATTGTGTTGGCGGAGAGGCTTGTTGGTCAGGATAATACTTAAAACAGAGTCAAAGAGTTTATACATAGTTCATCGGGTTAATTCTGCAATTTATAGTACAAATATAGTATGAGAATTAAGCACTACTCCATGTCTGTTGCTTCCATTCCTGCTTCCAGGTTCCTGCTTGAGTTTCTGCCCCGGTTTCCTCTCATGATGGACTGTACCCTGTAAGTTCTAACAAAGGCTTTCCTCCCCAGTTGCTTTTGGTCATGGTGTTTATCACTGCAACAACAACAACAAAATAACTAAAACTGATATTGGAGAGTTCCAATATCAACCTAGGCATATTTTGTAGGTTTCCCAGAGCCTGGTAGATGTTCAGGCTTTGTTTAATTTTCAGAAATCAACTTTTTGCCACCACCATGCATATCCACATACCATCGTTCTTCCATCTAAAACTTTCTAGCATGATAGAGGGGTGAAGTTCGCTGGGGCTGAAACAGAGCCCTACTTTCCAGGGTCCTTCTGGTCTTGGTGAGCAGTCATTTCACCAAATGAAAATGAAAAAAAAAATGTGATTTGTGATTCTTAGACAGCAGCTCAGTAGCTCCTCAAGAGTACACACCTAATTTTGTTCTTGATATGTATAAAAAAAAGGATTGAACTGCGGAGCAGCATGTAATCTTGAAAGTCTGCTAATTGTTTCCTCTTTGATTAACACTTCATCCAGGGATTAATGGATATATTCATTACAATGTAATAGCTCACCGGAACTTGGTTAAACATGAGTTCCACACTGAAAATAAATTAAACAGTCGCTGGTATTCCTTGCTTGGCTACTAGACAGAAAAAAATATGTTCGTTGTGTGCAACCAGCATTCATATCTGGTTAAAATATCTGAAATGATGGAATCAAAATCAAAAAGCAAGCCAATTGTCCTGTGTTAGACATGAACTACTAAAGACATATTTAGCAACACTAACTCTACAGAATCAAACATTAATGGACTGATTATTGAAACTAACCTGAAATGCCTGGGACAATCTGGCTTGTGCTTGTGAAGAATTCTAACAAAAGTAAATACAGCACAGTGTAGCAATGGTCCAGTGTGTGAGACTCCCTTCCAGGATAATGACCAGTCTAACTGAGAAGGACAAGGGGAAAACATTCAATATTTGATTCTCCAAGACCTTATTCCAAGTTTGAGCAAAAATGGAAGTGCAATTAGATATGAATGAAGCACCTAAAGTTGCAAATACTCAAAGAATAAAACTTAATTTAATAAAATCAACCTCCATGAAAGAATAGCGTTAGTAACAGGGACATAGCCCTAAAACTTAATGAAAAGTGGATCTGTGTGCTCAGAGAAAATAGGAGGATTTCCTAAGATAAGGTATTATCAGTTCCTATATTCCTAGATAGGGAGGGTTTCCTAAGAAAAGGTATTATCAGTTCCTATATTCCTAGATAGGGAGGGTTTCCTAAGAAAAGATATTATCAGTTCCTATATTCCTAGATAGGGATCACACCTACACAGTGCTCTGCAGAAAAGCTTGTAAGTCTGAAGGAAAATAGAGAAAAGAGATACTGATCAGAAACAATTTCTGTTTTAAGTATTGGTACTGTTTCCAATTTGGGCATGCAAGTGTGGTGTCATTCAACAGGAATTCAAGAAAACAACTCACAGAATTGGCTCTTCTGAGTAGGTGTGTGTCCGATCCATAGGGATTTTACAAGCAAGACAACAGAATCCATGTCATCCCACAGTCAGGGACATTTCTTCCCCTGAGTTACACTGAATAGAATGATAATACTGCTATCTTATATCTATTTTATTCAACGTTCAATCTTGCTATCCATGTATTCATTCATACAGGTGTGTGGGTTTTAAAGGCTCAGTAAGAAAAGGTCTAGAAGTTAGGAAGGAGATGCTTTGGATGCATGACAAAGCTTAGTGCATGAAGTAAAACGAAGGGCTGTGGATAGAAACATTTGCTCTTCTCTCACAGAAGATGTGAGTTTGGTTCCCAGCACAGACATCAGGCATTCCACAACTACCCGCAATCAAGTCTCACCTTAGGCCTTCAAATGACCTCATCTGTCCTATACTAACTCCTGTCCTCACGCATGCACGCATGCACACGTGCACGCACACACAAATAAAATATTGTAAAAATTATACTCAGACAATATAACCTTGCCACTCATTATCTAACACCTACGCTTCCACTGCCTTTACCCACTCGCATGATTTGCTAAGACCTCACTGTCATTGTTCCTAATTTAGGGAGGACTCGAAGCTGTGCGATTGGCAACTGTTCTGCGTCTCTTTCCACCAAGTGGGTCCCTCATGTTCATCATTTTCACTTTGTCTCCCACACTATCTGATGCACAACAGATATTTAACAGTTATTTAGTTCACTAATGATCTGACAGAAATTAACCCATCTCCATTAATCTGTGTATCACCATGAGGTTGTGGCTTACTTGGTCAAGTTTCAGTGTCTGTCTCCAGCGGGGCTACATGGCTTCTCTTCACTCTGCCTTCTTTCTGCCAGCATTCAGTTTAGTTTTCCCCCTCCTACCTCTATTCTGCCCTGGGCAGGCCCAATGGTATTAACCAATGGTATTCACAGCATTCAGAGGGGAATCCCACATCGGTCTTAGATTAAGTTGCTATGTTTCTTTTGTTAGTTCATTCTGGTCCATTATTTTAAAATAGTATTTACCTAAGTGTTCCTGAAAATATTGAGTAAACAAGAAAGTGTGGGATGGTACAATCTCAAATAAAACACATTCTAAGCACATGAAGACTTTCATAAGAAAACATCCAAGAAAACAGCTCACAAATGTGACAGGAATGAGCTGCGAGAGAATAATGTTGGGGTGGACTGAAAGACCTTGCCTCCAAAGGCTGCAAGGAAAAACCTGGGGAAAAGACAAATACACCACAGTGAAAGGAATCCAAAGTTAAACTTATTTGAAGAGCTTTTGCAATCCTAATGTTTAATATTTTGTCTACTTTTGTTCATTATCTTGATAAATTATGTGTTCCTATAAAAATAGTTACGTTCATTTATTCTTATTCAATTAAACAGCAACTTTTTATTATCTCTGGTATTTTAGGTATTATAAACAGAACATCTCACTGAAGAAGCTTATGAACCAATATCAGTTATTTAGACTCAGGCACTGTGCGCTAGCAAGTTAGACAAGTGAGAATGAAATGCAGCGAAGTGATGTGGGACGGACAATAAAAAGTGATAAGTATTCAGTTCTGTGTTATCACGTGTTCAAGAACTCTTACTGTTTTAACTGGCTATGGAGAATGGACAGAGTTAGGTGAAAATACACAGATATTTGTGCATGAGATTGAGCGACATGTAAAGGTTTTCCAGGTGCACAAAATAGAGGAAGATGTTGTAAGGGAAAGAAGAGATGAAGCACAGAGAAATACCTATCTAAAATAAATAAACAGGGCTGGAGAGATGGCACAGCAATTGAGAGCACTGGTTGCTATTCCAGAGGACCTAGGTTCAATTTGTAGCAGCCATATGGCAGCTCATAACCGTCTGTAACTCCCGTCCCAGAGGACCTGACACCTATTGCAAATATATTGACAAAACACCCATACACATTGAAATAACAAGTAAATAAAATGGTCTTTCAAAAAAAGGTAAAGAATTACATAAATAGTCAGTAAGTGGATGGCCAGGAGGTTTACTGGAATGCTACAAAAGAGGTAAAAAAATCGCACTCCATCTCTATGTAAGAAGGATATTAACTGCTGTTATAGAGTAACACTTGACTTTGAGGGAGGGACTTTTTAAGAGACTGGTATAAACCACAATTGAAATTTGGAAGTATAACAATCAAAAATGGAAATAAGCTTAGAGAAGCAAGGAAGAGACTGTAACAAGACTCAGCTTTAGATGCAGTAATGGTTCAGAATGTACTGATGTAATGGTAGGCAGGAGGGTACAGAATGAAAAGACACCTGGGAGTTCCACCAAATAGGGCTTGGAAACTAAATAGGTGGAGAATGATACTGACGTTTCTACCAGGAAAAGATAAATGCAGAACAATAAAAGGACCTAAGGCACTGGCTGTGTAAGAATGAGAGGCATGTGGAAGATGAGGGCCATTTCTCAGGTGGATGCTTTGCTAAAATGAAGACGCTCAGGCACAGAGGACTTCCTCCTGACTGTGGGTATCTTGCCTCTCTACCTGCTTCCAGTTTTCTCTGTGGAGTCGTCTCCATTGCTCCATAGCTGAGACTACTCTGTAGTCAAAATCTACCCCATGTGTTACTACTTAGGATGAAAATCATGATTATTGACAGACAGCTGCACCAAATGGAAGATCATTACCCAGTTTTAAAATCAGATAACCCTGGTATCTTTTCCCAGTCCCTGCCTCCTTCTAGACATGTGTGCTCCTGGGTCAGTCAGTTCTCCATTCCACCTTTTCTTCCGCATACACCCCACTAGATGCTTGAGAGGAGCATTTTAGACATTTCATGTGACTGACTCCCCTTTATTTTCAACTTCTCATCCCACTAATGAAAGGGGAATCTCTGCAACCCCTTCTGAGTCCTTCAGAGTTACTAGTTCAAAGCACCCTATCTTAGGGTTTCTATTGCTACAAAAGCAAGATGGGGAGCAAAAGGTTTATTTGGCTTACACTTCAGCATCACTGTTTATCACTAAAGAATGTCATGACAGGACCTCAAATGGGGCAGGATCCTGAAGGACGCTGTTTATTGGCTGGCTTCCCATGGCTTGCTCAACTCACTTTCTTATAGAACCCAGGACCACATGCCCAGGGATGGCACCACCCACCGTGGGCTGGGTCCCTCATTGATTACTAAATGAGAAAATGCCTTACAGCTGGATCTCAATGAGATATTTCTTCAACTGAGGTTCCTTCCTCTCTGATGACTCCAGCTTGTGTCAAGTTGACACACAAAACCAGCCAATGTACACTTCTAGACTCAGTTAATAGATGGAAGCTGGTTTCAGATCAAAGAGTGATGCTTTTAGCTTCCCTTAATATGAAAAAGAGAAAAATAATATTTGCCAAATAAATTGTGATTTCATTGGGAATCTTGGAACCTAGTTTTAAACACTGAGTCAAATAGGTAAACCTGATTTTCTCATAATAGGAGGTTTCTCTTTTTTGTTCATTTATTCTGTCACATACTACATCCAGACTGAAGTTCCTCTCCCTTTTCTCATGTAAGTCCCTTCCTTCTCTCACATCCCCATCCACTCCTCCTCCATTTCCCTTCAGAAAAGGGCAGGCCTCCCAGGAATATCAACCAAACATGGTGTATCAAGTTGCAGCAAGACTTCGGCACCTCCCCTCATATTAAGGCAACCCAGTAGGAGAAAAAGTGTTCCAAAAGCAAGCAAAAGTGTCAGAAGCAGCCCGTTTCCTCTATTATGAGTCCTACAAAAACAACAAGCTACATCACTATGACATAGCTGCAGAGGGCCTAGGTTAGACCCATGTCTACGAGGTTCTTAAATTGCAAATGGCACTGCTAATCTTTCACAGCTACTTAATTTAAATGAGACTACTCAATCCACTGCCAACTACCTTACACATATATTCAAGTTTTCTTTTCCTATCATGGACTCAATACAAATATACTAAATCTAAAACCAAAATTAATGTCCCTTGAATGCATTCTCCGGGTTTTGCACTTACAACTTATTGTCTGATGAGAATGTACAAAAGGAGAAGGAAATATCCGACCCTGAGTCCCTCAATGAGTACGAATGGCTTCCTTCATAAATAACAAGTTTCAAGACAAACATTTGACTTCTGATTGCCCTGTGTCTTGGCTGTGGTTCCTGCCTGGTGGGGACAAGAGGAAGAAAAGACGTGGAACACCCCCAATACAGATCTGTCAGTGAAGCCTTTGAGTCTCCACCTACCAAAATGGTCCTCGTAGAATCCTTGGCACCTAACACAATGTCTCAATAAAATATATTAAAGAATGCATGGGTAAACACAAGCATTAGTGGAAATATGCTCATTTGCGTGTTTCCAGCTGAAGTTTCTCAGTAGAGAATAAATAACCCGGATCTAATTTCCTTAAGCCATGTTTCCATTAAACAAAATAATTTTTAAATGAAAATAACGTTTTGTACAACAAAATGGATGCATTCGAAGCTTGCTTATATTAACATATTTATTAAACCACAAGGAAATGATATTAAGGAAGAACATCTATCTTATTAGACTCCTCGCCTTAAAACAAGCTATCCATAATCCTGGATAAGCATACATGGAAATAAAGCAAACACTACACAGAAAGTTACTAATAGTGTTTATCAGCACACAGCAGGATTACAAGAGATTGTAGTTTTTATAAAGATATGTTAAATGTTCCATAATGTCATTATTACTGTATTTAATTACTCATCATCTAACATTTATCAAACAACTACAGCTATAGGCAACTAAGCTACGGCCTTGAACTTCTTGGCTCAACTCAACAAATTACATTCTTGAGTTCATCATTAAAAGTGTAAAATTGTCGGATATTATCACATACATGGCTCTGAGCAAACATTTGATAAATAAGCAACAAGCACACATATAATTTCTTAAAATACTAACATGTAAAATATTGAAAAGAAAATGATGAAACATTAAATGAGATCAGTACTTTGTTTTAAAAATATAAGAACCTATTTGGAGCCTCATAAGATTTATATTTTTGAATCATTTTGCTAACTACCTACCAAGAAATGTCATGAGCAATAATTTAAGTAAGGAAAAGTGAGTATATTAAGTTATTTACTGTGCTCCATAATGAGGTAATATCTTCATAATAGAAAAATGAAAGACAGTTAAAATAGAAAAAAGAAACAATGTTATTCTGATTCATACTCCAGAATCACTGTTACACATTAACTTTGCTTAGATGTGGGACAATTACAAAGTACAACGTTGTTTATCTTTTGGAGATTTAAATATCCCACTTTAGCCCTACTGACCATTAGGCACCTTGTATAGCAAGTCCTGTTTCATGCCTCTCCTTTTCTTGAAAGCTTTGGATTTAAATCACTAAGGTGCAGTCAAGGCCATGTTGAAGCACACAGCCTGCTCAGTATTATCTCCATAGACTAAACTCTAGCCCCAAACCCCTTCCAAGTACAGCCAGCTGGACCTTCTTCTTTATGCGGAAGTGTCCTTCTGCAATGGCCTTCTTCCGTCTTCCCTTACAGATAGTCTGTGTTCACTTGCTTCCTTCATACTCTTTTCAAGGAAATGAAAAGAATTCCACTTCACCACTTTTTTTTCTTCTTCAAAATCTAATGGGAATGTTGAGGGTCTTTTCCTTATTTTTCACCAGTTTTCACATTTTCTCTCTTATATGGCTTGCCCTGTACAGAGTTTTCCCTCTATTTGGTCTATAAATCTTCACACAGGGTTTGTGCTTTGAAGGCTGGGTTTCCTCAGGAGAAAATCCCAAGCACCATAACCCATTCCTCTGGGGATCACGCTACATATTTATTAGATTATGTTAATTTAGTTCAGTGCTCACAGAGTTCTCTCCAGTCATCTCTTCCATGATGCTGCCAGTGTGTAGGGCCTGAAACAGGAATACTGCTCTCTGTATAATTTTCTCTTGTTCCCAAAGGTACCTTCTGTTAAGTGTGGTGCCATTGGTCCTCCACATTGTCGCTGCCAGCGTGACATAGTCTCTGTCACTGTCTTAACTAGACATAAATTAATAGTTTAAAATTGAGCTTTAGTTCAAGATAGGTATGAAAATATTTTATGCCTAATTAAATGATGTGTTTACTCATATTATACATTGCATTTTTATAATAAATGTATTTAATAGTGTCCCTAGAAGGGATCTTTTTAAAAAATTAATCTAAGCTGTGTTTACTTCAAGTGATAATGTTAAGGATTGAATCACTTTCTTCAAACCAATAGTAACTGAATATTTTGACCCAAGTCATTGCATATTTGAAACATTAGTAGAAATTTGGAATACGTGACAAGAAATTACTTTTTCTTGTCTAATCTAGATCTCAAATATTAAATTAATGTCCCTTTAAGTGATATTATAACCAGAAATAAATCTTTTATTTTAATTCTTAGAATGCAACATTATTTTTCAAAATCCATCTTTTGATTTTTTAGGTCAAGCTGACTATGTAAGGTTTGATTTGCATTCCTTCCTAAAAGCAATTTCCTTTGAAATTATGGGAGAATCAATCCTAGGAAAATACGAAGGTGCCTTCAGAGGGCAAGGAAAACTGAAGAATTTTTAAGTGTGAAAAACAGATGGGGTTTAATTGGAGAAGCCACCCTGTGGAGAGGAGCAGCTGGCAACTCAAAGGGAACTCCAGGAAAAAAGAAACTGTTACCCATGGAGCACCAGGATCAGAGACATTCCAGCTTAGGAGCAAGCCTGGTCCCTGGGGCAGCTGGCAAGGTAATTAATTAAAGTGGCGTGTCCCTGATGTACTGGGATAAAGCTCTGGAGCACAAGCTGGAGACTTTCAACTAAATGAAGGACTTGCCTTAGGGAACTCCCAGGGCTAGCTTGGTAACTTACTGAAGAGCAAGAAGTAGGGCAAGGTCCTAGTCAAGTGCCAGTTACAAATTAGGTACTCACTTTCCTTAAAGAGATCAAAGAACAGTGAGAAGCCGCTATTTAAATAATAAACATTCCAATAGAAACCAAAATACATGTGTTTTAACACTTGGATAAGAAAGCCAATCATCCTAACACAAATTCCAGAAGTCTTAAAGAAAATATTAGTATAGTTGGCTTTATCATCTTGACTTACTATCTCATTAAATAACTAAAAAGCTGGGAACTAGGGAAGCAGACAGACTAAGCGCAGATTGTCATCCTTCCCCTTCCTCCAAACCCAGTCCCTCAGTCTCACCTCCAGCTCTGCAGCAGACCGCTGCTGCAGCCTCCTCTCACTCCCTGCCCCCACCACCAGTAGATCACACAGATCTTCCCTCAGATCCTCTTTCTCCCCGCTTTATTCCAGCCTCCAATGCCAGCAGGCATTCTGCAAGAAACTAAGGCTATCCTGAACTGGGAAGCAGGTAGCCTAACTGAAGATCTTCTCATCCCTTGTCTCTCCTCCCAATCCAATCCCCCAGTCTTAACCCACGCTCTGTAGCAGATCAAAACAATCTTTGAATACCATCTTGAAATGAAGCTGAATTTTAAACTATTAATTTCTGTCTTGTGCAAACAGTGACACGGGCTGATACCATGCTGGCAGATAAGGTAACAGGCCACCTACTATGGCCTTGCCTCCCTCCGTGGCACCATCTCCCTTGGATCACGCAGATCTTCCCCTCCAGTCCTCCGTCTCCACATTCGTTTCTTTCTCCCAATCACCAGCACCAGCAGGTATAATATCCCAAGAACCTAAAGGCCACTCTGGTCAGGAAGCAGGATGCCTAATTGCAGATAATCACTCTTCCTCTCCTCCTCCAAATCCAACCCCGATGCTTATTTCCGGCTCTGTAGCAGACCACTTGTTGGGTCCTCTCCTCGGTCTCTGCCCCCACTCCCTGGGCTGAGGAGATTGTGGTGAAAAAAACTGATCACCTTCCTCCTATGCCCCGCCTAAGCCCTTCCTCCTATGAACCTCCTGAGCCCCTCCTCCTGCCTTCTAGCGCATCTCCCTTCCTAAGAGTAAGCTCCCAATATCTAGAAACACATTTTATCAAATAATCAGAATAGCCACACCCAGGAGGATAGCCGAAATCTCTACCAGGTAACACAGAGGCAACACACAATCCTAAAAACCTGAGAAGGGGAAAACAAAGAGCAAGAAAAAACAAGAAATGGGACACACACCTAACAAGATCAGCTATAAATACCTAGAATTACCATCATCCAAACCTAGAAACCCAGATGCCAGCAAAGAAACAAGCAGGAAACAGCCAGAACAATATGTTCCACTCGCGCTCCACAAACTGCTGAAGCAGCCCTCAGAACCGCCACTGGCTCAAGCACGAGACAAGGAACGTATGTGATGAAGGTCTTTAAAGAGGAAATAAATAAATTTCTTAAAGAATCTATGAAAATCCAGATGAATAAGGGGAGAAAATGAGTAAAACAGTTCAAGACCTCAAGTGGAAATAGAATGAATGACGAAACCAACAGAGGGAAACACTGAAATGAAGGAACAAAACGGGGTCGTTTGGGGTACCAGTCCTTCATACCCCTTCAAGGTCCAGCAAAGACACTACAGCTGACGAAGGAAAGGAACTAAGGGGACCTGAGGGAAAACGATTTACACACAGGCAAGTTTTCCTCAGTATGTCTCTTTACTGTTCTCTCTTCCTTGGACTCTATTCTAATTCTTCTGTCCTGTCTATAATTTCTTAGCTCTAATTCTCTGTCTCAATCCTAATTTCAATTCCAATTCTCTGCTATATTCTTCTTCTTCTTTGTCATTTTCCTATCTCTACTAATTACTGGGATGCTTTTGCTTCTGTTCCTGCTTCTGTCTGCTTTCACTTCTCTTTCTCTCTTTGTTCTTACCCAGCTATATAGACCCACATAACCTTTGTTCTTACCCAGCTATATAGACCCACATAACCTTGTAGGCATAGGTAGCCAGGCAACCTACACAAACAAACAAGGGAAGTTTATGGCCCTTGGTCCATTAGCATTTTGTCAAATGTTAGTAAACATCAGTGTTAGCAAGCTCTTAAGTTTGGTGCTTTTCAGAAGAACCAGTGGAGGTTTGTCTTCCTCTGGTCTGTGGGTAGATGGTTAATTATTTTTCCTGAAAGTAAGAAACAAGTAGTAAATCTCCTGAACTAAAGTCATCTGTAAACTAGTGAAGGTGAGGTGAGGAGTTAGGGGTCTTTTAATACAAGATTAGTTTTATGTCATCAATCTTCTTATCTATAAGTTAGGTAAAACCAAGGCATGCTAATTTTTTTCTATCTATGTGAGCAGCTATAAATTAACAACTTTGGCTATGTAGTAATTCTATGTCCTTAGATATCTGGGAATGTCTTAAATGAAATGCTTTTTCCCAGACCCTAAACACTGACCAAATGCCTGTCAATAAGAATAATTTCAGGAAGGCAGATGTCTATGTTTACATAGGAGAGAGGAGCAAAGACCTGGCAGTGGAAAGCAGCTTTCTTGACTGTGTGGCTGTCTTCACACATAGCTCAAGTAGTGCTGAACTATAGGAGATAAATCCCAAATTTGTAACAGAAGGGGAATAGCTACAGCAAGAAATCTTACAGCAAGAAACAGCCACTTTATTCATAAGGCAATAATGCCAACATGCCTTTCATCTTGGTTTAAACATCCAACAAAATACCCTTGGCTCTGCTGAGTAGCCTCATGGAAAGGTGACTGAGTAATTGCAGCTTGTGGCAGGAACTCAAACAAGAAACTCAGAGGCAAGCCTTGCAAATGGAGTACAAGATATGGAAGAGAGAATCCAAGTCATTAAAGACGAGAAAGAAGAAACAGATATTACAGTCAAAGACAATTTTAAATCTAAAAGAATCCTAGCACAAAACATCCAGGAAATATAGAATATTATGAAAAGACGAATCTAAGAATAATAAGAATAGAGGAAGAAGAAGAAACCCAGGTCAATGACGCAGAAAATATTTTCATCAGAATCATAGTTGAAATTCTCCCTAACCTAAATCAGGATACATACAAAGAAGCACAGACAATACCGAATAGACTGTACCAGAAGAGAATGTGGTTTGTTTGAGTGTGGTTAACTTCTTTAGATTGGAGTTTTCCTTCTACCATCACACATAATAATCAAAACAATAAACATACAGAATGAAGAAAGAATATTAAAAGCTGCAAGGGAAAATCCTTAAAAACACAAATAAACAAACCAACAAAAACAAGTAATATATAAAAACTGTCTATTAGAATTACACCTGACTTTTCAATGGAAGCTCTAAAAACCAGGAGGGCCTGGATAGATGCCCTACAAACTCTAGGAGACTACGAATGCCAGTCCAGACTACTATACCCAAGAAAACTTTCAATCACAATACAAAGAGAAAATGAGATATTACAAGATATAAAACAAATTTAAGCACTTTTATCTGCAAACCCAACCCCACAGAAGACACTAGAAGGAAAACTCCAATCTAAAGATGTTAACCACACTCAAGCAAATCTCAAAGAATAAGAAATCCCAGACCAGCAAATCAAAGGAGGGAAAACACACACATGCACACCAAGCAACACACAAAGTAACAGGAATTAACACACTTTGTTCATTAATAACTCTCAACATCCTTAATCTCAATTCCATAATTAACAGATATAGACTAACAGAATACATGAAAAACAGAATCCATCCCTCTGCTCTATCAAGCATGGATATCACTTCAGGGTAAATACATAGAAAAAACATTCCAAGCAAATGGACTACCCCCCCCAAAGAGTTGCTGTAACCATTTTAATACATAACAAAAGAATGTTTAAGCCAAAACTAATCAAGAGAAATAGAGAAGGATTCTACATACTCAGCAAAGGAAAAATTCACCAAGAGGACATTGCAATGCTATGAACCAAACACAAGAGCACCCAGTTCTTAAAAGAAGCCCTACTAGAGGTAAAATGCATATTAACCTTTACATGGTGGCCGTGGGTGGCTTCCATGCCTCACTCTCACCAGGTGACAGTCAGGTCATCCAGGAAAAAATGAACAGAGAAATAACAGAACTAACAGATGCTGTGACTCAAATGTACAGAAAATTTCACCCAAACACAGAAGAATATCACTTCTCAGAACCTCATGGAACTTTCTTCAAAATAGAGCATACTCAGACACAAAGTAAGTCCCAACAGATACAAAAAATTGAAATAACATCCTACATCCTACCTGATCACCACAGACCAAAGCTGGATATCAACAACAACAGAAAGCTTACAAAACCATGGAAACTGAGCAACTCACTATTTAATGAAAAATTAGTAAAAAAGAAATTAATAAAAATTAAAAATTTCTAGAATTGAATGAACATGAATTCACAACATGCCTAAACTTATGGATTACATTAAAGGCAGTTAAAAGAGGCAAGTTCATAGCACTAAGTGCCTACATTCAAAACCTGGAGAGATCTCATACTAGTAACTTCATAGCACACCCATACAGTGATATCTTGTTATGATCTATGAAATTAAATATTCCTGAAAAATCAGAGTGCAAAGCTAGCCATGCTAGTCAGTCAGACAGGCCAGGCAGTGGTGGCACACACCTTTAATCCCAGCAGCCACACCAGCTAGCCATAGGGACCAGGCAGTGATGGTGCACGTCTTTAATACCAGCACTAGAGAGAAATATAAGGAAGGATGAGACAGGAACTCGCTCTCTTTTCAGTCTGAAGATTTTGTAGAGATAAGAGCTCTCTAGTGGATTGGCTGTTTTGATTTTCTGCTCTTCAGTTTGAACCTCAATATCTGTCTCTGGGTTTTTATTATTCATGCTACACACCCAAAAGCTATAGAACAAGAAGCAATCACAACCAAAAGGGGTAGAAAACAAGAACTAAGCAAATCAAGGCTGAAATCAATAAAACAGAAACAGAAATTAAAACAATGAATCACTGAAATAAGCAGTTGGTTCCTTGAAAACATTAATAAGACTGACAAATTCCTACCAAAATTAACTAAAAGGCATATAGAACATCTAAATTAACAAAATTAGAAAGGAACAGGGAGCATAAAACAGACATTGAGGAAATTCAGAGAATTCTTACTTTAAAAACCTATACTACATCAATTTGAAAAATCTAAGAGAAATTAAAAATTTCCCATATATAAGCAAAGTATCAAAATTAAATAAAAATCAGACAATCAATTTAAACAGGCCTAGCACACCTAGAGCAATAGAGGCAGTAATTAAAATTCTATCAGCCATAAAAAAGGTCCAGAGTCAGATCATATTAGTGCAGAATTCTACCACACTTTCAAAGAGGAGTTAATGACAATATTCATCAAATTGTTCCACAACATAGAAACAGAAGGGATGAACAATGCCCAATTCATTTACAAGGCCACAGTTACCCCTAACATCCAAACCACATAAAAACCCAACAAAGAAAGAGAATTACAGACCAATTTCCTTTATGAACAAAGATGCAAATAAGTATTCAATAAAATACTTACAAACCAAATCCAAGACCACATGAAAAAAATCGCTCACCATTCACAAACAAGCTTCATCCTAGGGATGTACTGATGGCTCAACATTCATAAACTGATTAATTTAATCCAACAAAAAAACAAACTGAAAGACAAAAATCACAGGATCATTTCATTAAATGTAGAGAAGGCCTTTGACAAAATTCAGCACTCCTTCATGAAAAAAAGTTCTAGAAATATTAGGAATATTGGAGTCATACATACCTCTACATAAAGGCAGTTTACAACAATTTCATAACCAATTTAAATGAAAAGAAACTCAAAGTAATTCCACTAAAATCAGGAACGAGACATATTATCTATACCTATTTCATACAGTACTTGAAATCTTCAGTAGATACCCGAAATAGATCAAAGGCCTACAAAATGGACAGAAAGCAATCGAAGTATCTTTATTTGTAGATGACAAGATAGCCTACACTAGTGGCCCTAAAACCTTCATCTGGGAACTCCTACAGCTGTCAAATACTTTCAGCAAATTAGGCTCCACAACCCCCAAACTCCAGGCTGAGAGAAGGACATATATTCTACATACCAGTCCAACTATGTGTCCACTTGTCCTCATTCCATTCAAGCCAAACCTGACCTCTAATCCCAACTGCATCCACACATCCTCTCTCCTCTCCAACTGTCTCTACCCATACCAGACAGAAAACTAAACCAAAAGTCCATATGACCAAATCTAATAGAGAAAATACAAGCATTGTTCAAGTTCAAGAAGGAGAAAGAGAAACTGTCCATGATATAAATATTCTAAAAAAGAAAATTATATCCAACAAACTTAAATCTAAGGAAAATATAGGAAGCACAATTTCAGGATGAAGAGAATGAAAATAGCCAAGAAACTGAAGGAAAAGAATATGAAGCCATAATTATCAAAATACCAAGTACCACTGAGAATACAAACAATAACACTACTAATTAGCAACATAATGACTGCAATCAAATGACTGTATTCAATAATAACTTCAAATAGTAATGGCCTCAATTCTCCCATCAAAAGATATGAGCTAAGAGGCAAATGAGTTAAGAGGCAAAATCCATCTATCAGTTGTCTATAAGAAACACCTAATAGCTCTAAAGAAATGCATCACCATAAAGTAAAAGGATGGGAAAAAGTACTGCAGTCAAATGGGACCAGGAAACAAGCAGTCATTGCTTTCCTAATACCTCACAAAATAGACTTCACACTAACCAAAATTCAATAAGAAGAGGAGAACTGTAATAAAATGACTTGTCATAAGTAAAAGATTTATATGATCATCTGGATTATTTACCATGTTCTTTGCAGGCCAGGAGAATGCAAAGTGATAAGCTCAAAGTACAGAGAGAGAGAGAAAGATTTTTTTTACCCAGGAAGAGAGTCACTTAATAGTGAAGAACAGATACAGCCATTTCAGACAAGCAAAGGACGGGAGAATTCATCACCACTACAAGAAACATTAAAAGGAACTCTCAGAAGTAAAGAAGGGAAGACAGTAAACAATCAGAGGCACAGGAAGAATAAATCTCACTACCAAATATAAATGAATGAGAATACAGAATACATTTGTAATAGCTGAACATAAGTCCCTTTAAACACTAACATGCCGAGGGCAAAGCATGTTGAGATAGGAATAAACACAGAGATGTTAATGGAAAGAACAAAGGAAGAAGTAAAATTCTGGCATCAGCTACTGGAGAATATAGGAGCTGAAGACGACCGACTGACATACTGCCCTGGTGTCAGTCATTACAGTGCCAATCTGCCCCCCACTCCACGCCTCTCTAGACTACAGCTGAGCTTCAGTCATTGTACCTTAAGTAGAGTCTGATATGGTTAACCACTGCTCTTTTGGTTCTGCTCTATCACTAGAGACTAAACTGTGTTGATATTTTTGAGTTGTAAGAAGATACCAGCAACTGTGGATTATGAAAAGCAATTAACATGTAAAAAGATTAATGTCTTGGATACCAAAATTTTTCACAGATAATTATAGCATCAGTTTTTCATTTGGTTTTCTTCACTTTCATGTATTGTACACAACTTGATTTAGCTTAGCCTCAGTAGAAGGATATTTGTAATTTGGAATGTTGAAACAACTTTTTACAAGCTTTTCAATTATTTTAGTTCTAAAACAAGTTAGTTTGTCGCTATAGATACCAGACAAATATTTTTAGCAAATAAGACGAAAAATTAAAATGACAAAAGACAGGTCAGGTCCTGTTTGGAGTATCAGGGTTATAATGAACATGCAGTACACAGAAAAGGGGACACAAGGGAGAAAGGAGGGAGGAGATGGGGAGGGGAGAGAGAGGCAGGCAGGCAGGCAGATGGACAGACAGACAAATGGGGTGGAAGAGAAAAGCCATGCTTTTAGCCTACTTGTTCCACACATCTACTGATTTAATGACATTCCATGACAGCTGGAAAGTTGACCGCTTTCACAGAGTCCATTGGAATTAAATCATGACCACGCTGTAACCAAAAAAACTGACTTTCACATCCTCACAAGAGTTCTAGGAAACAGACATCCTTAAGCGCAAACCCTGTCAGACAGAAGCAACCGGCAGACAACAGTAGATTTCCAACCTTCATCTTCGCCCCACAGCTTTTCTCTCTGTGTTAAACAGTCCTGACTGTCCAGCTAAGAGGACCAACATGAGGTGTTAATGTGCTTTCCCAGGGTCATTTTCGGGGACTTGGCACTAAAATTGCCTCGTGGGTTGTGATAATTAGCACTATCATTATTGCTGTTATTTTTCATGCAGAAACCCTGGGCAGGACAGGCTCGTCATAAATTTTATGTGAACCACAGCTCTAAGCAAGGCTCGGCTAGCCCACTCAGTAACTGATGTCTTGAGTCACTTCTCTAACGCTCTGTGATTACACTTTCTCCTGACTGCTAGGTAAGCCAAACGTTTAGGTAGGCATAATTACCTCTCTGCGATTAGGAGGACCGCAATCCAGAAGCAGAATCAAGGCACAGAACTGAAGCCTGGGCCTGGCGACCTCATTGCCACTGGTCTTCCCTGCAAATCACGTCATTTCTTGTTCTGCACTCGTCTTGTGCTTTTGCCATTTAATAGCACTGGCAAATTAATCATCGGGATTATTAAAAGACCAGGGCGTTTAAGTGGTTGCCTGTTATCAGAATCAAACTCAACTAATAAAAATGCTTCCTTTTCAGAAAGAAATGCTTTTTTTTTTCTGAATGATTTTAAGAAGTTCTTTTTCTTCTCAAGTTCTTTTCAAATTTTGGCAGATTCGCTAGTCCTAGTTCTGACTGTTTACCCACACCTGACTGTATCCTGTAGCTTGACCAACATGAGGCAGAGGACTTGATCGATGCTCAGACAAGAGACATTTAGCGCCACTGCGCAGTTGCCCATCTGAATCGAATTGTTCCTTTCTATGCTTGACCTCAATTGAAAGAGTCGGAATTTTGCTTTCCTCTTAACTATCCTGGGAACTCCCCAGAATTTCCCATGTGTCTTTTCAAAGAGAAAAGTGTATTGAATGTTCCATCAAGAAACGGGGCCCGCATGAGACTCCTCAGTGAGTCTCGCTTGAGATCTGCACACATAGTCCTTTGGGGCCAAAGGGAAGCGAGAGAATCTTCAGTATTTCCCCAAAAATTTCTTTGGTCAATATTTCAGGTGGACAATCTTAAGAGAATTGTCTGGAGACTGGGATCTTTGCTGCAGCAGTTCTTGATTTCCCAAATATTAAAAAGAAATCAGGAAAATAGCTATAAATAAAAATGCCAGAGTTATATGACTAAAAAGACTATCCCAGGATAGGTCATTTTTCTGAGTTGTCCTGGGATTGAGCTAGCCCTTCTCTTTTTCCCAATATATCGCCATTCTCTGTACTAGTCCTTTTTGGGGGAGGGGCACCAACCAGCTTCCATAACATGACACAGAGATTTATTAGTTTTTAATGCTCAGCCCAGGTCAGCACATTTCTGGCTAGCTCTTTTAACTTAAAATAACCTGTTTCTCTTTTTCTACCTTTGCCCTTGGGTCTTATTACCTTTCTTCTGTATATCTTACTTTCATTGCTTCTCCATATTTGGCTGGCTAGCACTTCCCTCCTCCTCCTTCTCTGTTTCCTCCTCATTTTTCTTTGAGCCTAGAGTTCTCTTATTTATTCTCTCTGCCTGCTAACCCCACCTATCCTTTCCCTGCCTAGCTATTGGCCATTCAACTCTTTACTAGACCAAGCAGGTATCTTAGGCAGGCAAGGTGAAACAGATGCAACATTATCTTTACATACATAGGCACACATCCTTACATCATTTAACAAATGTAGCATAAACAGAAGTAACACAGCTTTCACAGTTGAAGTAGTATTCTGCAGTGTAAACAAATGTAATAATGCATTTTTGCCCGGTTAAAATAATATTCTACAACATTACTCCATCAAGCCACAGTTACATCCTCAAATTTCAAGGTCTAAATTCCCACTTTGGATGCTTATTTCCTTCCAGAATACTCTGGTCCCTATTTACAAAGACAGCCTGGATACTATGTAGGAATTCTAACCTAGGGCTAAAGGAAGAGTATTGGTCTTGTGAGAAAAATGTGTTTCCTAAAAAAAGTGAAGAACTAAACAAAGTCCGTATCTTTAATGTCCTGGTCAAGGTAGAAGCTTAGTTCTTGACTACAGTCAGTATAGTCAATATCAGGTAGACACACCTGAGCATGGCTCAGTCTCTTAAAGAATCCATCTCCAGCTCTTCTGTCCCAAGGTTGAGCATCCAGTGCTAGAGATTATTTTTCATTTCATCTTCGCAGCTACTTAGCAAAAGAAGAGAGTACATCCTGAGACAAATGTCTTAACTTGCTTGAAAATTAACTCGTGTTTCCCTCACATTTGAATTGAATAGTGTGAATTAAAGGTAGAGATTCATTTATTGTATACAAATATTCTAGAAATGTGTTGATTATTTTCTCCATTTGAGTGATCTGGCTATTTCATTGAAACTCAGATAATTGTGTTCATGGAACCATTTCTGAAAGCCTGTGTTTCACTCTCTGTTGCTCCTTCCACCACCTTTCATGTGTATTGATTAATCAACTGGGAGTGATCCTTAAAATCCGGTCTCAAAGTCTTGCTTGGTTTACTTTTGGGTTTTGATTTGTTTCAACAGGATTTCAGTTCCTTTGCTTTTCTATGCAAACTTCAGAATCACCTTGGCAAATTCTGCAAAGCAAAAACATGCTAGAATCATAAATGGGAATTAGTTAGATCCATACTGCCCTCTGTGTGGGGAGCTAACATCTAACCCCACTGGGGGTTTCCAATCAAAGGCTGTCTTAAGTTTGCAAATTTTCATTAGTTTGGATTTAATCTCTCTGAGCAGCGTTTTCAACACAAAATTCATGTGGTACTGGTGGGCTTCAGGCACACTCTCTACCAACTACAGCTGCTTTTAAAGTCTCTTTGGAAATGTGTATCTTCACTGCCTCTGCTACGGTAAGCTGCATTCTAACACCAGCTCCTCTCTAACACCCCAGCTTGCTCTAGTTTGCTGCCCCTTTACAGCCAGCATTTTAACAAAGAAAATGGAAACATTTCAGTGACCAAGTCCTGAGTCCACCTGTAGTGAATAAAGTGAATAAATGCTTGTATATGGAGGACCACACATGCTATAACCGTATTGATCGTTGCCAGTAGAACCACTGCTCAGAAATTATTGGTGACAATGTTCTTTAGAAAGATGTTACCACTAGCCAACAGTCATCAAAGTATGACTGACTGCTTAGAATTTCATGTGCAGTTTTCATCCATTTCAATGGAAGAGAAATACATACGAATGATGTTACATTCAAGGAGGAAATATCTCTTCTTTGGTCTTCCCAGGTCTTTGAAAAGTAATGTTAAAATTCTAATTAAAAAGTGGTGTGTGTGCATGTGTGTGTATTCATAAGAATAGGTAACTGTGGCATTTGAGCTTATATTAAATTAAGCCCAAGGGTCTATGCTTGTAGCCGAGCAAAAAAAGAGGTTTATTTATTTTACCCTGAATAAGATACAATTTCAGTTGATGGGCATAGTTACTATTCTAAGTCTAAGTTGAATACCCTGTAAAACACACTGAATTACGTTAGGAGACTTGGCTCTGTCTGCTACTGCTTAAGCCAACTCCATGTAGTCTAAATTCCTTGAAATAAACTTACTATCATGCAAGGGAAGATGTTTGTAGCTTTCTAGTTTCCAGTGCTTTTATTCTGAATTATGGCTAATATTTTAAATTATTTTTACTATGTATGTCACTTTATTGTGTATAGTTTAAAATTGCTGTAATGAAAGATGATTTGACAATTTCAGATTCTTGTTAAATGGGCATAAATATTACCAAATTGAATTATATTATATTAGAATTATATACTTATATATAATTATAATATATAATATAGGTAGAAGACAGATAGCTGTTACAGCTAAGCAGTTGTTGCTTTTTAATGATAGAAAGTATTCGGAAGCAGTTTATGAAATTATAAAAATTTTAAGTTGAGAATAAAATAGAAAGTTCAAACCATTGATTTATCAGTACTAGAATGAATATTTATAGGTGTCGGGTGCCTAGTCAAGCCTCTTTCAAGTGTGACTTTATTCACATGCTTCAATAATCCATTAAAGAGGAAATAAAATCATATCCTTCTTCAAGATGTATAATAAGTTACCCATGATAATCTTGGATGAATGCTATAGGTCCTCAACTGAACCCTCCCAACGTGACTATAAGATGTTACTTATCAGCTGGGAGATGGTGGCACACGCCTTTAATCCCAGCACTCAGGAGGCAGAGGCAGAAGGATCGCTGTGAGTTCAAGGCCAGCCTGGTCTACAGAGCGAGTTATAGGACAAAGCGACACAGAGAAACCCTCAAACAACAACAACAACAAAATGTTACTTATCACAGCCACATTGCACTTTCTGTTTAAGCAATTAATTCTCAACATTTGCCAAAATGTCTGATTAACTTAAGAAGACCCAGGCCAATGTGGATAGCATTGTTGCCTGGATAGGTCCTAGGCTGTATCAGAAGGCTACATAAGTAGTTCCGGTGTGCAAATAAACAAGTATTCTGCCACAGTGTTTACTTCTAGTCCCTGCTGGAGTTCCTGCCCTGACTTCTCTAGATGATGGTCTCTAACCTGTAAGGTGAAAGAAATCCTGTCCTCCACCTCATTGCTTCTGATGATGGTGTTTGTCATAGCCCCAGAAACTAAAACAACATGCTCCTTAAAAGGATGAATCAGCTCCTATGTGTAATTTTGATGTTCTTTGCTATTCATTTAAGCTACTACAGTAATTCAATAATCTAAGAAGAATATTTTATTTAGGACTATTAAATTTTCATGAACATATATGTAGTCTTGAAAGTGTTTTCAGAAACTTGGTGACAACTGTACTGTATAAGCTCACACATGCCCTGTTTACTAAAAGTGAACTATTGACCCATTAAAGGTCTCAGTCACTTGGACTGAAGTCATGATCAGCATGAAAAAGTGAATTGATGACACAGATTCTATTTGTTCAAGTTTGGAAATTTGTTTATTGTTTTAAAATGGTAGATAACAATGTAATTAATAAACATTTATTGACTTTGTAAAGTGACTAAGACATCACTATAAAATGGACAAGCAATTCTGCTTTGGACTTTTGCCAGCAAACTGGTAGATCTCTAGAATGAAATTGTTCACTGAGCTAAATGACAAATACATCTCCGTTTACTGGATTTGGGTTTGCTCTAAATTGATTCAGATCTTAGGCATTGTTAGGAACATATTTATCAATACGCTGGTGTTCTATTTACCAGTTGTTTGAATTTAGAAAAAACCTAACTTTATGAGGATTGCGTCGACTTTTTATGTGAGATGGATCATAATAAAATCATTTATTACTCTGAGAATAAAGTGTGATTTCAACTGAACATAGAGAACTATTTCTTTGATTCCTTTCAATTAGTGTAGTGCTGGCTGTGCAGCCATGATGCATGAGGTCAACACGTGGTTTATTATGAGAGCTTAAGAACAAACCAAATAATTTTCAATCTAAACTGCTGTCTGAAATGTTGAAATACATTGCTGGCTGGTTAGAAGTCTGGTGTAGGAGGTTCTTCTGTCTATGTGTTGCTTTCATTGGTTGAATAAAGAAACTGCCTTGGCCTTTTGATAGGGCAGCACTTAGGTGGGCAGAGTAGACAGAACAGAATTCTGGGAGGAAGAAGAGAGAGACAGACACCATGAAGCTCCTGCCTGAGACTAGCACTGGGTTAGAATCTTCCCGGTAAGCCACGACCTCGTGGTGTTGCACAGATTGGTAGAAATGGGTTAGATCAGAATGTGAGAGTTAGCCAAGAAGAGGCTAGATATAATGGGCCAGGCAGCAATTTAATTAATACAATTTCTGTGTGGTTATTTTGGGGGTTAAGCTAGCCGGGTGGCCCACCCCTCCTGCAACAGAAGTCGTAGTCTGCCGTGGCCTGGCAGCTAATCTCAATAGCTCCGCAACAAGGAACTCCTCCCTCCCGCAAAGCTCTTATGTGGAGAATGTCCCTCGGCCTGGAGGACTGACCTCATCTAAAAGCTGTCTCTAAACCAGATGCCTGATTCATCTTTACTTGACCCTTGGCACAGGTCCCTGTAAAGAAGACTTGTGTTAGAAGCTCTGCTATAGGACCCTACCGCCACAAACTAAGTCTTGTTATAGGCGTGTGCTGCTTAATGCAAATTAAAGTTTGTCTCCAGGTTCCCCAGTCCCATACAATCCATATTCTCTGGAATAAAATTGAGCTGATTCACTAAAATCTGCCTCTCAGAGAGCTGTCTCCATTAGTGCTCATGGGCCACATACAAAGCTTTCTGTCGTTCCTTCTGCTTCTTTCCCTGCTTGACCTGGTGGCCAATAGGCCAAGAGAGAGAGAGAGAGAGAGAGAGAGAGGACCCCCACAATTCAATTTTGCATCTTTTAAATGGTATGTTTGTATTTGTTTTGGTGTATATATGCACGCTATGTGCACACAGGTTTGCACAGAGGCCAGAAGGGAGGTCAAATACCTTGGGACTTTAGCTACAGGTGGCTGTGAGCCACTTAACATGGTACTAGGACTGAACCTGCAAGGGCAGCAAGGACTTTTAACTGCAGAACCTAGTTTGCATTTTAAATGTTGCATGCTGTTTTGAGCAATAGTCCTTTTTGCCTGTTGCTTCACCAGTACAAAACAAGGCCAACGTTTATACTGCAACCGTGTTTCTAACAGTGGCCAGGATTTTACCTCCCACATAGTTTTAAATTTAACCTTTGCTTTTCTATCACTGGTAATAAAGACGTATTATTTTTATTATGTAAGACTTGGCAGGTTTGGAAAGGCAACAGCTATTCTCTCTATTTGTAGGAAACTGAAATAAAAATACATTCCTCTATTTAATTTCCCTGGAAACAGCTAAGTATAAAAGCATTGATTTTGCGCCTACATTCTAACTTAATTACATTACGAAGATCTCACTTACAAGTTACAAATATATCAAGGAAGACACTATGAAACATTGCTGAAAGGGTAAGACAGTGAGGTATTTTAGATCTACGTTTTACTTTGCCTCAAGAAGTATGACTACTAGTTAGTAATTACTAGTTTCAATTACTAAATCTTGTCTTATAATCAGTAATAAATTCATAGGCTGACCTACCCATAAACATAGAAACAGACCACAAAAAATCAAGCATGAAATCCTCAAAGAGATCCATGCACAGTACAGGAACTGTGTGCTTGCATGCAGGAGAGAAAGAGAAAGCAGGGAGAGACTGACTGAGAAATCTTGGCTCTGAAACTCAATATAATTTCGAAGGAAATGATAGACTGACAAGAAAATCAATGGGACGTTGTGACTGAGTCTCGCAAGCTTGTTACCAGGGAAACTGGGAGCCCCTCCTTGGGCTCTTAATAAAAGAATTTAAAAACAGACTCATACTGAAGCTCAAGGACAGTTATATTAGAGTTTGAGAGAACAAGAGTGAGCTTAAAAGCATAGCAATCCGGAGAAGAGATTCAGAAAAAGCTTTGCCTTATAAGTTAGCTACAGAGGTGAGAGAAACGGAGTATGTCCCCAGTGCGGTGGGTACATGCTTAGAATTACATAGAGAGACAGATTATTAAGAAGCAAAAGCATTCCCAAGAATGGGAGTGGTCCTGTGAGCTGAGGAAAGAACCCTACAGAAGCGCGCGCGCACGCACACACACACACACACACACACACACACACACACACACAAAACCCATATACAGCCCTGCCTCTCCCATTTGTATTTCAAGGGCTTTTGACAGTAATTGTTTCTTCGCACATGCTCTGTTACTTAAATGAAGCTCACGCAAAGACTGCCTTCCAGTCTCTCTCTGCAAACTGGCTTCTCTCACAAGTCAATCTTTTATTTAATTGAAGATAGATTTTTTTCTATAATATATTCTCATTACAGTTTCCTGTTCCCCAACTCCTCCTAGATTCTCCCCAGTTCTCCACCCACCCCAAAACACACCCTTTCTTTTATATAAGATTCGAACAGGTATCTTGTATAATAAATGATAATTAAATCCAATAAGAATGGGGGGAAATATACTGAAAAAGGCCATCCAGCATCAGAGAAGCTTCCATTGGCAGCAGAGGAGAACAGATAGAGACCCAAAATTGGCAAACAGCAACGGAGCGCAGTGGTATTTTGGGGAGGGTTCTGATGTGATTTGTTTTGCCTCACAATGCCTGATCCAGGCATTTTTTTAAACCTTTCATATCGTCTTGATGTTTCGGTCCAGCTCCTGTTCTGCCACAGGTTCCCATCTTGGTGAGTCCAGAAACAAACAACTATGGCTGAGACATAAATAACTGGAGAAAGAGCTTCCACTACCGCGCAGCCAGGAACTTTTTCAAAAGCAACGTCCTCTCCTAACGAAGGAAGCATATGACTTCTTAGAGGGGGGGCGCACATTCAGGATGGGCATATTCCTGACTCAAGAAGCAAATATGGGGGACACATTTTTTAGGTGTGTTTAGTCTAAGATCACGGAGTAGATGTTCTAAAAGGAACAGCGTGGGCAATGCTCAGCTGACATCATAAAGATTAAGCTGGAAATAGAAAGGCAGAGTTTGTGGTGTTTTTGGGGGGGTGATGTTTTGCTTTGTTATGTCTTGCCTTCCTTTTGTGTGTGTGTGTGTGTGTGTGTGTGTGTGTGTGATCGTTTGTTTGCTTGCTTGCTTTGAGATAGGATCTCACTTTGCATCCTAGGTTGACCTGGAATTCACACTCATGCCACAGACACCACTCTGCCTGCCTAGCAAAGGACTTTTTGAAGGTGGATTTGTGAATAATGCTTTGTTTGGCAGCTGCTAGTTTCATACTGGAAAAGAAGTAATTCTTGTCCCACATACGCTGGAGCATAGAGTGAATAAAATCCCAAATAAAATGGAGAATCTTAAAACATAGGAAGGAATAAAGCCCAAGTCACCTTATCTAACCAGTTGTATGAAATTCAAAAAGAGATAAGGATAGTGAAGTTTAAGCTCAAGAAAAATAAATAAATAAACAAATAAATGACAGTAGGGATATTCAAGTAGAACAATGCCAAAATCTGTTAATATGGGGGTTTTCTGTTTGTCTAATATGTTGAACCTTGAACTAATGCTATTTCTGATAACATTTATTTTTTGAGAGCAAGGGATTCAAGCATCTCAAAGTACAAGATTCTTCTTCATATTTTATTATCCTGTTAAGTAGTTGAATAGGATAGCAATTTATAAAGATCCAGCTAATGGAAAATATAAAAAAATTCTGGAAATTAAATCAGTAGTTTCCCTTGAAATCTTATGGGAATAAATGATATAAGATTAAATATTCCTTGTAAGTTTCAGTAAGTGAGTTTTGTTTTTTTTTTTTATTGAGTTTTTTCCTTGTAAGTGAGATTGTTTTTTTTTTTTTGGTGTTTTATTCAAAATGTAAAGAAATGAGTTACAAAAATATTTTTCTTCATTGTCTTCAGTTCTTTAAATAATTACTAAGCAAGGAGAGCTTTTCTGCCCTGGGTTGAGCATTACATTGTATTAATATATAACTGAGGACACCGTGTTGGAATGATTTCACGGCCAAGAAAAAGAGGAACTCTCTTAATACGCAGAGATGTCAGAATTATCTTACACCACAAAGTCTAGCCTGTTCTGACCAACATTCAGAGAGATAGAAGATGCAAGGAAACTTGTTGTCAGTGTTAATAGGCTAGCATCATCTCTACTTTTCATCTCACATAAGATATAATCATATTAACCTCTCTCAAAAAACCCTTTGATCCTAGAGAGAAGACAAATTTTCACAAAATTTGGGAAAGTAACATCATAAACTTTAAGGAATCTTCGGAGCCTCAACTGGCAAGGCAGGAGAGGAGATGTAATGGACCAGAGCTTTTCTCATAGTAACCGATGCAGCCTACGAAGCATAAGCAATTTCCAAACTTCCATACAAAGAAGGGAAACAAGGATTTGACAGAACCAATTCAACAGCAAACTTTTGGAAACATAAGCACACTTTAAATCATCCGTGGAGACTGCAAAGTTGCTCCCTACAGTCCACATCAACTTGACAGTAAATTCCATTTAGGCATGCTGTGTGCCCAAAACACAATTAGCTAAAGTTCAGCCTTCTAGGCAGCATTTTTTTCTAAAATAATTTGAAGCGAGTCTGTAAGTTTGCCTGCATTAACATTTCATTAGTGTCTGCTTCATAGTCCACTCTTTATACTCTAATCCTTGCTGTTGAAACTGTTGTTTTTCTGGGAAATAAAGGAAAGAGAAAAATCTCCTTGATTTTTAGCTCGCCCTCCTTACAGAGATGGAAGCTCTGACCCTAGGCCCTCCACATCTCAGAAGGGAAGAATACACCACTGTTATGAGTTCCGTTTTCTAGAGCAACGCCAACGCTGATTAGTCATTTCTCCTGGATGATTTTAGAAACTTGCATGGCTGGAAGAAGACGCAGTAATTTCCACATGTGGTCTTTATAAGATTAGAAAAATCACTGCTTGTTGGAAATGTTACACAAATACATCTTGTAGGTTGTATCCAGCCTTGGACCATGCACCATGCACACAGTAGCCAGCTGTGGGCCATCCACAGACAAATCACCAGCTACCTTCACTCTGGAGTTTTCCATGTTTTCTGCTAAGAATGAGCCAGGGCTACACCTCAGGATACTGTATGCTAAATATTTCTTATTGTTTACTATGCTGTGATCAACGCCAATTCATATTTTCATTGTCTGTATTGACTAGTGTATTTGAATCCTCTTTTTGCAGTAGCTAAAACATCCTAGCTAGAATAATGAGATCTCTGACACATGACTGAGTCCCAAACAGGGTTTAGAGTTCCTCATTGTCTTGTCTCAATCAGTCAGAAGCTGAAAAGGAAAAGAAGAAAGAAAGAGAGAGAGAGAGAGAGAGAGAGAGAGAGAGAGAGAGGGAGGAAGGAAGGAAGGAAGGAAGGAAGGAAGGAAGGAAGGAAGGAAGGAAGGAAGGAAGACAGGTTTAATTTGAGTATCTTTGTCAAATATGAGAAAATATCTATTTTAAATATTGGAACACTTCTTTCATTGTCATTTCTCAGAACAGGTAGACGGATACAAAGAGGAAAGAATAAGTTTGCAGAATAGCACAGTGAAGGGAAACAGGGCTTACAGCTGTTAACTGGAGACTGTGTCTGCTTGCTCCAAGTGGATACCAAGTGGAAAGACCCTTGAAGCAATTCTACTTTACTCTAAGCTTGATTCCTCGCACAATCTTAAATAAGCCTGCCACACAAATGACAGAGTACACTTAATGAAACGGGCCGCTTATTTACTGCTGATTATTTCTGATAATTGCTTTCACCAAATTCCCTATAAAAACCTGTTTTCCCCCCTTTGTTTTTTTTTCTTAACAAATTCCCAAAGAAGTACATGTACATGTTTTTTTTAAAAAAAAAAATGGAAGGCGGGTCAGGCAGTGGTGGTGCACACCTTTAATCCCAGCACTCAGGAGGCAGAGGCAGGTGGATCTCTGTGAGTTCGAGGCCAGCCCGGTGTACAGAGCAAGTCCCAGGACAGGCTCCAAAGCTACAGAGTAACCCTGTCTCAAAAAACCAAAAACAAAAGGAAAGAAAGAAAGAGGGGAGGAGAGAAAAAATGGAAGAAGTGATGGATGTGACCAGCTTTCCTCCCACTTAGCCTCTACATTATACCTAGAAATGACAGACAATACATTCTTTTGATAAACATTGCCTCATGGATCTAAATACTGGCCACGCGCACAGAAGGACAGGGATACGAGTCACCGGGCACATAATCCAGGCAATGGTGATTCTGATCGTATGCCAACCCTGCAGCTGTATTATGTCACTGACCTTCCAAGGAAGACTATGTAGTTGCTCAAAGGAAGCCTTAAGAAATATTTCATGGAGGGAATCAAACAGTTGTTGAGAGCAAGGCAAGAGGATTCCTCGCCTCCCGAACATGGGAATTGTGGTGATCCCATCCCATCCTCTTCCTAAGCCGACTGGAAAGGTATTTAAAATACAGCCCCTTTTAAAGAAAGAATCTCACTATGCAGAACAAACTAACCTTGAACTCCTGGCACTCGACCTCCCACAACTGAGGTAACACATTGTGGTAACACATATGCACAATGGCGTGAACACGGAGAAACTTTCCTTCAACAACTTTCTTGTTATAGGGAGATGTGATGGATTTTGCATTTCTCTCATCAATTAGATGCTTAATCCCAAATTTGTGAGCTATAACCAGTGCAAAAAAAAATTGGCCTTTTTAATTTTGTACTGAGCCTTCACATTCCAGTATGTTTTGATAGCTCACATACGAAGTGCTCAGTCATCATGCATGGCTAGTGATTTGGAATTACATAAAAACTAACAGTTTTACATAAATTTTGCTTGACCACTAGGAAGATAAGTTTGCCATATAAACTATATCATGACATGGGAACTTTTGGAATTTTTCTTCATTCATCTGCTACAATTCTTACTCATAAGCAAATCAATTACATTAAGGGTGGATTTGACCATACTTAATATCAGTGTGGAAATATTGTTGCCAGAAATACATTTCCTCATCAGTCTTTCTCTGTTATTGTGTACTTAGACCCTTTGTAATTAGATCAGTTCCACTAATTCAAAAGTCCATGTTTGAACTGTAGGTGTTGTTTCTTACCCTTTACTCTTTTTACTCTTTAGGAGTCTGCCACCCAGCTCCCAAATAAATACACAGAGGCTTATTCTTTCTTAGGAATGCCCAGCCTTAGCTTGGCTTGTTTCTAGCCAGCTTTTCTTAAATTAACCCATCTGCCTTTTGCCTCTGGACTTTTATCTTTCTCTATTTCTGTATATCTTTTCTTTCCTTCTTATTCTGTGGCCTGCTGTGTAGTTGAGTGACTGACCTCTTCTTTTCTGGCTCCTCCATCTTGCTCCTCCAAGATTTCTCCTCCTATTTATTCTCTCTGCCTGCAAGTTCTGCCTCTCCTTTCTCCTGCCTTGCTATTGGCCATTCAGGTCTTTATTAGACCAATCAGGTGTTTTAAATAGGCAAGGTAACACAGTTTCGCAGAGTTAAACAAACGCAACATAAAGGAATGCAACACATCTTTGCATCATTGAACAAATGTTCCACATCATAAACAAAAGTAATACATCTTAAAATAATACCCTACAACATCGATCTTTCTTCTTGGAGTTATCCACCTGGTCCTAAATCGTGCTAAGTACAGTATCTTTCTCTGCAATTCTGGGGTGAGGTGGAGTAAACTGCCTGCCATTCCCAAGAGGAAAACCTTGATAGAAATTGTTACCAGTTAATTTTCCTCTTCAGATCCAGAGCACATTAATCACTATCAAAGCAGCCAGAGGGAAGCCATTTTCACTGGGCTGAGCCTGCAGCAAGGATGGCATCTGCTCCACTGTGAAGTTGGAGGAGTCCAAGAGGCCCTCTTTGGCTCTTAATTAGTTCTTTGAATTTTAAAAGTTGTCCCTAATATTCACCACATTGACACACTCTCAATCCAGATTTTATTAAAAAGCCAAATCCTGGGATGTGTGTTCAGCCAGCTGACATTCAGTATATGCCACATACTGAAGGCTGGAGGCCAGTTCCACAAGAGATACAGGGATGAGGCTAAAGAGAAAGCTCACTACCTTGAGATGCTACATTTGTTTAACTTTATTTAACAACAGCAGATGAGGAGACCTTATGTGTGTTCTGACTAGAGACCTGGGGAAAATGTGTAGACACAGAAGATGACACCAGGAACAGAAATAGCAGAGGGGGGGGGAAGGGAGGGAGATGGGGAGTGGAGAGAGAGAAAGGGAAGGAGATGGGGAATGGAGAGAGAGAAAGAGAATAAGGAGGGAAGAAAGGACACCTGAAAATTCATAACTTTATGTTGAGCTGATTTTTATCTAAAGGATTTTAAGATGGAGATATTTTAAAAATGTGTGTTTAGTTTCTTTTTCTACCCTCTGTAAATTGGAAGGTCAGATTTTAATTTTCTGAAACAGGAATTTATCATGGAATTGAATAAAGTCATCTTTTACTCAATAAAAAAAAAATGTGGAAAAAGGACCAGGGAGGCGGCTTATCATGAAACCAAGGTGATTGCCATGAAAGTCTCATGGCCTGAGTTCCAACCTGAGAACCAGCCTAAAAGTGGAAGAATAAAACCTACTCCAATGCTGGCCTATGACCTCTACACAAGCTTCATGGCCACCATACAACCATGCATGCCACGCACACACAAATACACACACATAATAATAATGATGATAACAATAATAATAATGATAATAATAATAACTTTTCCAGTTGAACAATTATGGCAACTTTAACTTCATGTTATTTTGCTGATGAATTGAGCAGCTAATTTGCTAAGTAGAAGAACTAAATTTTTCTTTCATTAATTATTTTCTTAGAAAATGTTCTGTGCACTTTTCCTATTATTTTTTTTCAAGCAGATCCTGTATGCCCACTTTCAATAAATGCTCAGAGAATCCTCTGAAGGTATAATTTTAATGTGTTAAAAGCTATAATTTGTTTCAGAGGACAGTGATAGGGTCTAATGTAGGCTTTTAAATAGAACATTCTTAATGGTTTCTGAATCCTCTCGAGAATTACATTAGTGTAAAATACTATTTATTGAATCAGATTGAGCCATTGCTCACAAAAGAGAATGGATCTCTGCAGAGAAGAGAAAAGAGCTTCTAGGGCAAAAAAGGAACAGGGTGGGTATTTCTAGATGGAGCTGGGGGAGCGGTGCTGAAAGGTTTGACTTTTCTCCCTACCCAAGCTCACACAATGGAATCTTTGGAAGTACTGCTTTCCCAGATTGCATTCAACATCATGCTTTTCCAGGGAATCCTCTTTAGAAGCCCCTTAACTGTTCAAGTAGATGAGGTAGGAGGGTGTTCTAGAGAGATACAGAACGCGACCCACGCTGTTGGCTGCTCTGGATTTCTGTCTGTCTTCTCTCTCTCTCTCTCTCTCTCTTCCCTCCTCCTCCTCCTCCTCTCTCTATATGTGCATAAGTGTGCATTGTATGTGCGTGTTTGTGTGTTACATTTGTATTGAGATTGAATCCAGGGCCTCACAGATGTAAAGATTTGGGCCACTGTTGAACCACATGCCTCCACCTTTCTTTGTCCCATACACATTAGCTGAGCTGATGACACATGGACCCGAGGGGCGTGTTTATGAGGTCGAATATGCTGCACAAAGCAGTAATTAGCTGTGGGGTAACTTATGGGAGGAATTAATCTTGTTTCCAGAGGGAATTATTCTGTGAATTGAAGTAGTCAAACAGTGGAATGGAAAATATACACTGAACAAAATGACACAGTATTTAAAATCCAGAATAGGGTATCTACAGATCCAGAATCCAAACTGGATGGCTTCTGTAGTTGGGTGAGACAGACTAGGTGTGAATAGTTCAAAGGCTGTTTCACATTTTAATATATGAAATAATCACAAGAGTTCTTCAACAAGTCCTTACCCTTGTCTGAGTGGTGAGGAAACTGAGGCATAGAAAATGTAATTGTTTCACAGCTAGGAACTGGCAGAATCTGGTTTCAACAGAGGTTACTCTAAGCTCCAGCACACAGCAAAGGCTCAAGCCAAGGCTGGGAGCCCTTTTTTCAGTCACTTGACCTCTCCTTTATGTATTTATAAAAATAAATTAAGCCCATATCTCATGAGCTTTAGTGATAAAGAAAAAAAAGAGCCCGCTAAGTGACACATAGCAATTACTCAGCAACTCCTACTTTCACTAAATGTTTGCTTATCTTCCTTCTGGACTCTGAGAAATGATCCATCTATAAATTAATAACCCTAGGCAGCAAAATCTTATTTGCCTAGAATTTCATGACATCTCACCACAAGGTGGGTATTATATCTCCAAGATGTCAGATGATTGTCAAAATGTCACCATGAGACATGGAATGATTAACAGTGTGGCTGAGAGCAAACCTCTCATCAGTGTGAAACAAACTCTTAGTAGGTGAATGACTGACTGCACTAAATATCACTCTTATCTGAATCATATTAAGAGAAAAAATGATCAAAGCAATCCAGACGTCATGCTACATGGTATTCTTAAGCTAGGTTGAGTCAGCACCTTGAGCACGCAAATTCCAGTGAGGAGCTGCAGGACTCTGAAGATAGCTGCGTGCACCTGCTGATTTGTCTCCAGCTGGGAAGCCAAACAGAGTAGGAACAAGGTGTTGCCCAGAAAATATACTCTGTGATGTCATCTTTGGCCAAATTTTTATAAGTATTTAATAAGATACACTTAATTACAGAGAATTTTATACTAAATTTTCCAATTATAAATTGTTTTAAAACTCCTAGATGGAGGACCTAACATATATATATTCACAAGGAAAAAATATGACAACTTTAAGATAATTTGAGTATCTATGGGCTTCATAATGACATTTTTTTTCATTCATTTATTTATTGAAATAACTTTTGTCATTTATTATACATTCCAACCACAGTTTCCTGTCTGCATCCCATACCCCCACCGACCCCTACCCCCACTGACCCCACTTTCCACCCACCTCCCCTCCCTTCCCACCTCTCTGCTGTCTACATTCAGAAAGGGGCAGGCCTCCCATGGGCTTGAACAAACCATAGCAGGACCAACTGAGCTCCTCCCCTTGCATCAAGGCTGGACAAGGCAAGGCAATTCATCAAGGTAACCCAGCACAGGAAACAGGTTCCCCAAAGCCAGCTAAGTACCAGGGACTGATCTTGATCTCACTCTAGGAGCCTTACAAAGAGACCAAGATACATAATTGTCACACACATGCAGAGGGCCTAGGTCAGTCCCAAGGAGGCTCCCTAATTGTTGGTCCAGAAAGCATGAGCTCCCATGTGCTCAGGTCAGCTGTAACTATGCCCCACCTCATATTTCCCTGGCTCTTACAATCCCTTCTCCCTTTCTTCAGCAAGACTCCAGGAGCTCAGCTCAGTGTTTGGCTGTTGATCTCTGCATCTGCTTCCATCAGTTACTGGATAGAGTATCTCTGATGACAGTTAGTGTAGTTCATGGTGACCTTGTAAAATAATACCACCAAAAGTAATTCAGCGTGGGCTCTTGAGCCCACTATGGGAAATAATGTCTCCAATTTTGGTTCTGACGTTTCACTCTTGGATCTGAAGCAGTTACTTAAGTTCTCTTTGTGCCTCAGTATTTTACCAATAAATGAAAAGAATAATGTTTTCTATGAGAATTCAATAGTTAATGTGCGTAAAAAGAACATATCACAACACTTGAATAGTGCCTGGTTTATGGTAGGGTTGGGGTGTTTTGTTAATAAAATGACACCAACAAAGTGTTGTTATGGTTTTTTTTTTAAAGTGTGATTACTAATCAATGAACTCCTGCAAGGACATCAGTACACTGAGAAAATATGCTAACTGTGTGAAGTCATCATTGAACTGTTCAGTTCTAAATGCTGCTCCTGTAATTTTCTCAAGAGCTGCATCAAAGTGCCTCCTATAACACGAGGGCTAATGCCAACGGAAACCTGCAGAGCAGAGCAGGGAAGTAGTGAAATTTTCAGAACTAGCAAACAGTGATAGCGTTGTTCCTCTGGTGCGATTTAATCAAGACCAACGTAAAGCTCCTACAAGGTCTGATTATGTCTGAGCCATCACATAATCACAAATTAAGGAGGACCTGTGAAGTACTAAGTTTTAATACCATTTCATATTTTACAGAAACGAATGATTAATTGAATTGAGGTAAGGTAAAATAATAAAAAATTATTTTCGTTATTTTTTCTTTTGTAGTTGATTTCGTTCTATACATTTCATTGAGTAAAGTGGAGTAATTCAGATAGAAGGAAGTTTGTGAAATTGGTAAATCCCAATGAAAAGAAATCAAAATACTTTAAATTAATTGTGCTTCCTGAACATTACCTATATGAAATAGGAAAAACATATGCATTCATTCGAAAAGATGCATATTAAAGTCATAATTAGGATAGGAACCAGTTTTTTCGCATAGTGAACAAACCACACAGGAAGTACTGATGTCAAAATGTGCTCATCATGTTTTACCAGGAATTTGACTTTGGGTGAATCTGACTTTTGACTCAATAACTGGCCTGAAGATTTCTGGAAGCTACTTGGACCATGTGTATATTCTATCAATGCCACTTTTGAAAAAAAAAAACAGTTCTATGAATTATCTTGGTAATATCTTCCACTACATTTAAGTAGAGAATCTAGAAGAAACTATCAAAATACACAGATTCATTCTTTCATCCTTTTCCTTGGGATACTGGCCAAACCCAGGGTACACTCTCTCATAAAATTTGGGCCCCTTCAGTTTTTCCCTGAAACCACCCTTTCCTTTCTGCACTATGATTGCTTGTCTCCCATGTGGCCACTTACAAAGGCCATGGTTTTCCCTTTTCCCTCTCCCTTTGTCTGGGAGCTGAAACATGTGGATTTGCTTGTGGGTGATTCTGTCCTGCCCAGTTCCCACAGCCGTTTAGCCCCCCAAAAAATCACACAGAGGTCTCCATAAGTTATAAACTGATTGGCCCATTAGCTCAGGCTTCATATTAGCTCTTATAATGTATATTAACCCATTATCCTTATCTATGTTAGCCACATGTCTCAGTACCTTTTTCAGTGGGGCAGGTCACATCCTGCTTCTTCCATGGTCTGGGCCAGATTGCCGAGGGAGCTTCCTGCTTCCCAGAATTCTCCTATTCTCCTTGCCCCGCCTCTACTTCCTGTCTGGTTGTCCCACCTATACATCCTGCCTGGCTAATGGCAAATCAGCGTTTATTTAAAACATAATTGACAGAATATAGAATTGTCCTACACCAGGGAGCTGCAGAAATTTACAGCTTCTTTGCCTTGTTTTTCTCTTGAACATTAACAAAATTGTCCTCAAGCTTCCTTCAAGTCAGTTTCTAAATTCTTTTGTTAGTAAAACTAAGAATCCAAAAAAGGGAACTCCAAGTCCGCTGGCAACCATTATATGTACAAATAGATCAGGAAATTGGAGGAGAATAAAAACAACCTTAACCTCCATGCTCTGCATCATATACTGGGAGCACTATACCACTTCAGTAAGATTTATCAGGCAAAAGGGACATGCTTGCAGTAACCTAAGAAGCCCTTGGAGTTTTTTTTTTCACTCTCTCTATCAACTCCAGTTTCCAGTCTACAGCAAGAACCTTTCTGATATGTGGAGTTCAGATTAGGCACAGTCAACTCCCAATCTCTGGCCATTATAATACGAAGCTACAGGACCTCCATCCTGACTTTTAGAGAAGAAAACCTCCTCACTGATGGGAGTAGACAGGATTTCTCACCTCCCTTTTATGGTGTTATGAACACCCAGTGTGAGCCTAACCATTGCAGCAGGGACTTGATGAAGAAAGAGATATTTTTATTTCTATGCCTTTTTAATTAAAATAGAATTATGCCACTCTCCCCCTTTCCTCTCTCCACACCCTCCAGATCCCTTTCTTCCAACCCATCCTGAATCCTCCCATTCTCAAATGCACAGCTTCTCTTACTTTATTATTGTTGTGTACATAAACATATAAAATACAAACATATGAAGAGAACCAGCTGACTCTGTTTTTGTTGTTTGTGTATATATGATCTCATAGATGACCACTTTTT
>PVIU01004627.1:0-124205 GCA_004026605.1 Ondatra zibethicus
CTTGAAAAAAAATATGTACTATTGAAGATTTCATTGTCCTTGCTCCATTTTCAGGAGAGAGATGGCGAAGTCAAGGATTTGCCTATTTAAGGTTCTTGAACTTGGACAGTGTTTCTGTCTTATGCTCCAAATCCCTTAACCTCAGGCTTAATGTAAGAATGACAAAGGGAATGTCATTGGGCAGGGAAGTAGCAGTAACCGGTTCTGGTTCTGGTTTTGATGATGTAGTTTCAATGGGATTCATTAAAATGCTATCAAAACTCGCATGCACGTGCATACACACATCAACATATTTTGGCTGGTATCTGAATTCCTGAGAGGCCATAGAAGAGACTATTTGATTTGTATATTCAACATTTGCCCTTAGATAATGTGTTGTATCCTGATCCCTTAGTCTCAGGCCTATTATGAGTTAGACAGAGGGTAACTGTCGGGCAAGGATGTGGAATTGAAGTTGCAGGTTTCACTGGTGGTGATGGAATTTCAGTGGTAATTATTAAATTGTTGTTGACAGATACACTGATATATAAAGAAACAGTGACCTGTTATGGAAAAAACCCACTACATTGTCTGCGTCCAGGTTGTCTAACGACAGGAGAGCAATCAAATCCATGCCTGCATTCCCAGCTTATTCTGCTCTGATACAGCATGCCAAACCACATATCTAAAAACTTCTGGAGTCCTTTTTCATGTTTCCAAAAGCATGAAAGATGTGCATTTGAATATATATCTTTGTAACATGGAAACAAGCTGTGAAGAAGTTAGAAAGATTGGACCTCTAGTGGTCTCATAACTCTTCACATCAAGCAGAAAACAATAGAGGCTCCCGAACCTATTTATTGCTATTTCTAGGGCCACAAACTTTGTTCCATCACAGTGATCCAGGGTTAGACAAACGTTTAGTTTGACTTTTTAAATTTCTTTTCCAGACATTTATCCAGTGTAGTTAATGAAGAGCAACTGTTATGAAGAAAGGAACAGGATCAATACAGGTAGAAGAGGCAAGGGTACCCTTGTCAAATCCATTAATGGTTTCACAAATTAAGCATAATAAGACAGTAAGAGAAGCCTTTGGGCCATGAACTACACCTTGTTGAAGAAGAATTTGAATAAACATGTCATTATATTTTGTTATGTAAGAATGGGATTTGAAGATAAAAATAAAATTGGAACAAAGCGATGGCCACACAGTGGCCAGAACCATTCCCAACCTGAGTGGCCATGCCTTCCTCCCAGAGCCAGCATGCTGTCCAGGCCCAAACTTCTGCCAAGGGTCTATGTTGATGTCTGTGGCCAGTGTCCCTGCAGGAGGCCTTAGGTAGGAACCATGTGAGATGAAATTAGAGGGCTATGCTGATCTGTCCCTGCCCCTTCACTGCCCTGAGAAAGCTGACCTTATGACTCCCTGGCCACTACATTCAGAGAATTGGCCCTTGAACTTGGGAGAGAGGGAATGCATATAGGGGAGCTAACACCACTCCTGCACTCAAGGCGGGTGGCTCCAGTGGCTCAATTTGACCCAATAGGGCCTTGGGTTGACTCACCCTAGAATCTACCCCATCAGGGTCCTGCTGAAGCTTGTGAAGGGACTGGTTCTGTGGAGCAATACCCTTAAGATCTCCAAGACTTGGGGCAGCCACAGAATAGCTCCAGAGGAACTCTAGTGAGAATCAGTGAGCATGGTGTACCAAAACCACAGACCTTGAATCAGATCGGTTACTCATTGCAATGAACATTCACCAGTCAAGCTCATGGGACAAAAGGGTATACTATATGCTGCACTGAAGCCTCCAATGCCATCAGGTTGGATGAGGAGGTGATGGAGAGGCAGGAAAGAAGGAGAAGCAGAGATTTTTCTGTGTGTGGTGTTGTCAGGGTTTTCTGTCCTGCCTGATTTCCACAATCATTAAGTCCCAAAGAAATCACACAGAGGTTTACATTAGTTATAAACTGATTAGCCCATTAGCTCAGGGTTCTTATTAACTCTTATAACTTGCATTAGCCCATTATTTTTATCTATGTGAGCCACATGGCTTGGTACCTTATTTGGCAGGGCAGTCACCATCTTGTTTCTTCTGTGGCTTGGCCAGGACTGCCGAAGAATGGGCTTCCTTCTTCCCAGAATTCTCCTGTTCTCATTGACTCACCTCTACTTCCTGTCTGGTTGTCCTGCCTATACTTTCTGCCTGGCTACTGACCAATCAGCATTTTTTAAAAAATATAATTGACAGAATACAGACAATTGTTTTACACCAGTGTGGCTTTTGTTTTGTTTTGTTTTATTGAGTTTTTTCTTTTAGTTCTTGCTTTTATTTGCTTGCTTACTTTGCTTTGTTTTCTTTTGTGGGGGCACAACAGGGAGGAGGAGGAGGGATATGGGGGGACCGGGAGGTGAACAGAATTGGGGTGCATAATGTAAACCTCCCAAAGATTCAATAAAGTTACAAAAAACTGGAACAATAAATAAACAAATATGAAACAGGAACTACCATTCAACCAAAAAGGAACCAGCAATGTTATAGGAACTCTGGAGTCTCTAGCCTATATTCAGCATGCAGAACACATAAAATCTAGCATTCATCCAATAATGACATTACTGAAGCCTGGGGATATAGCTCATTTGGTAGAAGGATACTTCTCCAGCATCCACGATGCCCTGGGTTCAGTCAGTTTCAAACACTGCATAAACTGGGTATTGTGGCTCACACCTGTAATCCCAGCACTCCAGGTGGAAGACCAGGAGATCAAGGCCATCCTCCACAGCCTGCAAGACGGAGATGAGCCCGAGCTACAGGTGGCGCCTCTGCTTAATACGTCATCAATTCCTGTTCCATACGTCTGTAGGCACCAGGAATGAAACAGTTAGACAGACACATATCCCTCTGACATGCTAGTGGGAAGATAAAGGTATTTTAAAATAAATTAAATTAGTTGGATGTGACGGCACGCACCTTTAATCCTAGCACTTGGGAGGCAGAGGCAGGAGGATCTCTGTGAATTCAAGACCTGTCTGTTTGAGATGGTGAGTTCCAGGATAGGCAGGACTACATAGAGAGACCATCTCATAAAAAACAAAAAAATTAAATTGTGGAATTAATTTAGATAAGACATAAACAAAACAAACCAGAATGAAAAATAGAAAGTAACTTAGAAGTGATGTATTCTTCCTTCTTAAAAAAATCTTGCTTTTTATTTGTTCTTTGTGTCTTTTCACATCATGCATCTCCATCCCATTCATTTCCTGTCACTTCGTATCTGCCCTCTGCCCTTGAAGCACACACCCCCATACAGTTTAAGAGAAAAAAAAAAAGAAAAGAAAAAAGGGGAAAAAGTCTCATTGTGGAGGCCTCAAACCAGACCAATGAATGACTCTTTGTGATGAACACTTGGGTTAGCAGCCTAGTCTCAGCTACCTGTCCAATAGGTTTCCTCAGGGCAAAACATCTGTGGAAATGGACTCTCAGCATTATATTGGAGATTCTTTGGACAGTTTTTAGTTTTACTTTGTCAGTCACACATGCAACAGCTCTAATTTTCCCCTGAAATTCTGTTCTTTCTCTAATATTTTCCCCTAAGATTCACCGGTGGCTAATGTTTCTCAAATCTCTTATCTGGAATGACTAACTACAGCTCCTAATTCTGGGAACTTTTCTGACTCAATAGAGACAATTACGTACATATGAGAAAACAACACTTGAAACATTAGTTGTGTCTCACAGTTCTGGAATGGCATGCATACACAGAATAGGGAAAAAGCCTCAGGAATACACATAGTGCCTGCTGTTGAGAGTAAGTTCCCTGGGCACCAAGCATATAGAATCAATGATAGAATCTAGTATATTCTGATGGAATAATGCAATGTAAAATGTGGGATGGAGAGATCCATCTCTACCATACACAGGGCTTATATTGACGAAAGAAGTATGGCATAGCGGGATGGGAAAAGAACGTCTTATCAAAGTCTGCCTTTTACAGAGAGGTTGAGACATGGAAACCTCTTGTACAAAAGGCAATTGTATAAAAGCATATCTTGAAGACTTGAAAGAATTTTTTTGGGTGTAGTGTATTTTACTTGTAAGTCTAAAGATCAGAGTGCATAGCTAAGCCACTAGTTAGCCATAGAGGCCAGGCAGTGGTGGCATACACCTTTAATTCCAGCACTCGGAGACAGAGGCAGAAGGATCTCTGTGAGTTCAAGGCCACCCTTGGCTACACGAAACTGAGCCAGTCTAAAAGAGAAACAAGGTCTAGTGGTGGTGGCTCACACCTTTAATTCCAGTACTTAGAAGTCACAGGCCTTTAATCCCAGCACTAAGGCAGTGCAGACAGAAAGGGATATGGCTGGGCAGAAAGAGGAATATAAAGCTGGAGGAGACAGAAGCTCAGGTGCAGTCTGAGGATATAGTCTGGAGATGCAGTCTGAGGATTGTCCCTTTGATCTGAGCATTGGTAGAGGTTAGAACACTCTAGTGACTAGCTGCTCTGCTTCTCTGATCTTCAGCATTAACCTGACTCTGACTCTGGGTTTTATTACTAATACCAATTAGAATTTGTGCAACATTTGGGTTTGAATATAGTTGTGCCCATGCCTATTACTGTTTAATTTTGTAACTGCAAGGAGCTGCCAGCTGACATAAGTGCTGTAAGAGCAGATGTGTCTGGCTTGATATTTAGTTAAGTCTGCAAAAATGCTAAACTCTCTCTCTAGAATAAGGCTATGAAGGGGTAGGAAAGCATAAAGGGGAGCAATGGAGTCTTTCATTATGATTACAATATATTTGGTATAGGCATTCCTTCTGTTTGTGTGTTGCTTTCATTGGTTAATGAATAAAGAAACTGCCTTGGCCTAGTTGATAGGGCAGAACATAGGTAGGCAGAGAAAACAGAACTGAATGCTGGGAGGAAGAAGGGCAGAGTGAGAGAAGCCATAGATCCTCCATCTAAGATGGATGCCAGTTAGAATCTCTGGTAAGCCACTGCCATGTGGCAATACACAGATTAATGGAGATGGGTCAAACTAATATGTAAGAGATAGCCAATAAGAAGTTAGATCTAATGGCCAAGCAGTGTTTTAATTAATATAGTTTCTGTGTGGTTATTTTGGGTGTAAGCTAGGTGGGTGGCTGGGACAAACAAGGAGCCCCACTCCTTGTAACAGCTGGCACTCCAACATGGTCAACTAACTCCATGTAAAACCTAAGAGGCTTAGAAAGGAATTCTAGACAAAAAAAAAATACAGAGTTTAAAACAGCTTCCTACTGTTTGCTGGTGACCTGCTGCAGCACCTTTAAGAAAGATTTTTGTGACTCAGCAGCCATAGAAGAAAAAAAGCCACACAGTTTTAAAACACGGCTTCCTTGGTTTTGCCACCAGCATGAACTCCGGCTATGAAGCATTTCAATGGCATTTGTGGGCCTGCATATTTCTGTGCCCACTAGGGTGGGAGAAAAGTGGCTGAGGCCATGCCTATGGCTTGGCACTCCCTGCCTGGACAGGCAGTGGGGTCAGGTCTACTAGGAGTGCACAAGCCACAGAACATGGCAGATTTCTGCCACCACACACAGAGATGTTTCCAGGCTGTGCAGTGCTCTGTGTGGCAGACTTGGCTGTAACTCAGATAAAAAGGGTTTATGTGCTGCACGCTCATTCTCGGGGTTGGACTGCTGAGCGTGGCTCCTGCCTGGTCATCCCAGAGCTAGCACTGGTGGTGCTTCTACCATTTTAAAATTGGAGAGAGATGGAGCCAACATCCAGAGCAGCTGCAACTAAGCTGCTTAGCATTTTAAAAGCTCTTCAAGACAGCAGAGAAGTACAGACAATGCAATAAGAACAGATTCAGACGTAAAAGACCTAAAAATGGGTCATAGTGTTGGTTAAATGTATGCAGGCTTGAGAAAGAAAAGAAAAAAAGAGTATAGAGATTCATAAAAATAAAGTTAATGCTTTAAAAAAAGGGTAAAGTCTTTAAAGAGACAGAGTAAAGTAATAGAGTAAATACAAGCCACGTAAAGATGGAAAATTCACAGCGAGTCTGGAGTATGTATATTATTGTGTTTTCTTTGAATTTTTTTGACTGTAAAGGAGCTAAGTACAGAGAGACATTTCATTGTATGGGCTGCTAAGCATGTATATTATAAAGGTATCATGACTTCCAAATTTGAGGGTAAGGATAAGTTGCTTTAGAAAGGAGGTTCTTCTTTTGTTTCCACAAAAGATGAGAACCTGTGGATTGCTCCTACACCAATATGGTTTCATGGATTAAGGCTTCCTGAAAGGTCGCTGTGAACACCCTCAAAAAATTACTTTGCCTAACCACTGACTGAGATGAACCTAGCACACGGGATATACCATGAAAGACATGATTAACAGCACCTCCAGTCATCAGGAAGCAGTATGGATGGATCTACGCCCATATTCCCAAATATTGTTTATGAATGTTCTTTTACATTTAAAGGGGGATATGATATAGATATGAGTAATTTGCGTTGGTATGGATCTTGGTTTATTGATACAAATTTAAGTTATATGTTAAGTTATAATAATTTTGTTATATGTGTATGTATTTCTGATCTTGATTAAGGTATTGTGATTGTGTAGCTCATTTAAAAATTTAATGTATAATTAAGAAATATAGATTAATAGGTAATCATCTATAATAGTCAAATTTGTAGTCATGTTAGTTAGATTTTCTAGATATATAGAGATATATCTCAGTTAGATAGGTATTCTTCAAATTTTTCAGAGACCTTCAGAACATGGCATTTAAAATGTTTTAGTAACTTAGGTCTTTTCATGGCAATGAGACACATCTGCTCCTAGCAGTACCAAGCTACTTCAAGAGGATGATGGGCATTGAAGAGACTCCTTATGGAGTTGGTTAACCATTTGGGCAAGAAACTGCTCTTGCCTGGACTGCTTCATGGTATGCTGTAAAAACTGGACATGTAGAACCCACAGAGAAATGACTGCTGAACTTGCCTAAAGGTGAGATGATCCTTTGGGGTTCCTGCTTCATGAAAGAGTCTGCAAGACATTCTGCAGGATACAGAAGAAAGTGACTGAACTGTCTTTGAAATCTCCTGCTTCATGAAAAAAGTCTGCTGGATACTATGGGAGTGTGGGCTGAAGATGGGTACCCTAATAGTACAGAAGAACTTTGAGTGACTGTCCAGGCAGCAAGATGTCTCTGTTGATTCTAGAGTTTTGAAGTTGTTTATAATGCACTTCCAGTTTACATAGGTAATATTATATCCTTCTGGAGTCTTTGATGGAGTTGAAGAATTTATAGTTATAGTTTTCCTTAGTTATGATAAAAGATAAAGTAGATATAAATATTGTAACTGTAATTCTTGATTGATAACTGTTTTGTTACATGTAATTTTACTATGTTAAAGTTAAAGCCTTCCTTTTTGTTTAAACAGAAAAGGGGAAATGGTGTGGGAGTTCCTTCTGTTTGTGTGCTGCTTTCATTGGTTAATGAATAAAGAAACTGCCTTGGCCTAGTTGATAGGGCAGAACATAGGTAGGCAGAGAAAACAGAACTGAATGCTGGGAGGAAGAAGGGCAGAGTGAGAAAAGCCATAGATCCTCCACCTAAGATGGACACCATTTAGAATCTCTGGTAAGCCACTGCCATGTGGCAATACACAGATTAATGGAGGTGGGTTAAACTAATATGTAAGAGTTGGCCAATAAGAAGTTAGATCTAATGGCCAAGCAGTGTTTTAATTAATACAGTTTCTGTGTGGTTATTTCAGGTGTAAGCTAGCTGGGTGGCCAGGGCAAACAAGGGGCCCCACTCCTTGTAACATGTATTCCTTAAAATGTATTTCTTAAAGTCAAAAATAGGAGCCAATAATAAAACTTTTCATTTAAGCCTGGTAGAAAAATTCAGTTAAAATATAAATAAAGACAACTCAAGCTATTCAGGGCCACTTGAGCGCAATCTACTTGAGGGTCAGAATTTGTCCTTGTGCCAAGGCCCGTTCCCCATCTCAGAACCTGAGCCTGAGCTGAGGCTAGACCCCCCACAAGTATTCCTTCTTTCTAAAGTATTTATTTTAAATTATGAATATGTGCACATGAGTGAGTGCAGGTGTCCGTGGACCCTGGAACAGCATCATACCCATCTGGAGCTCAAGTTATAGGGATCTGTGAGCTTTCTAACGTTGGTGCTGAGAATAGAACTCAAGTCCTCTGCAAGAGTAGCACCCACCCTTCACGGTGCCATCTTGTTAGCCCCAACGACATATTATGTCTAAAAGGGTAGTGAAAGAGTGGTAAGCTTTACAAATATTTATTTACTTAATGACAGGTTGTGTGTGTGTGTGTGTGTGTGTGTGTGTGTGAATGCTTGTGTGCATGCACAAGTAAATGTGAATGCTAGACCCCTTGGATTTCTCCCTCGACAACATGGGATCTGGGAAACAAACTCAGGTCTCTGCAAGTACAGCATGTGCTCTTTACCACTTAGCCATCTCTCCAGCTGTGAGGATGAGGAGTTTTTGGAGGAAGGTGGTCACTCTGATGAGAATGGAATTAATATAGTGAGATTGGGGGGAGGCAGTCACAAAACAGTGAGGTAGACCCATTAGCTCATTAATACAACAGTTTTCATTGGTTACATGGAAAGACAATGGGGAATATGCACAGTGGAGATTAGTTTAGAAGTATTTGTTTTTATTGTCAACATTAGGAATCAAACTGAATACTTTTACATCCTGGATAAATACTATATGGCTGAGCTACACTTCTGTCCTAGAGTGTATTTTATGAGCCTCATTTAATTCTATTTAAGAATAAGAAGCAAAGCATCACAGAAGTCAGGGAAGGAGCCCAGTTGCCTGTCTAACAAGCATGAAGCCCTGAGTTTGGGTTCTTAGGAGATGAAATGCAGGTGTACTTTGCAAGTTCAGACTGTGCGATTTCAGTGACCATGTTTTCAAAATGCTCAATTTTTCTTCTGCATGCTTAACTGTGTAATTGAGTCCTCACAGGGAATTTTTCATTTTAGCTCAGGTTTTGTATTCTGTTTTGATATATTTTGAATCCAGGCATCTGTGTAATTCATCAGTTATGGACATTTCTCAAGTGTTTTCTCCTAAAATGGTGTTTCTGCATTTCTACTATTTTCTCCTGGAACTCCTGTCATACTTAGCATCTATCACATTCTTACACTTTATTCCCTGTGTCTCTCAATCATATCATAGAGTATTGATGTCTTGTCTCTGTCCATGTGTGATCCATTTTCAGTTTGTTATAATTTTTACTTCTAGTTGTTTTGTTTTATTCTTACCATAAATCTGCTCTCTGTTTTCATTATCACTTTTACTCAGATTTAAAACAGCTATGCATAAGCTTTCACATTTATGTTATCTTTTATATCTTATTTCTCTAACACATAATTTCTTGCTAGTAAATCTTGTACTTAGGACCTGACCCTGTGGCATGATTTTATATGAGATAGCATGAATTCACATGTAGTCTTTGTATACACTTTTATTCATCTTGGAACTAGTCCCACATCTTCCTAACTATCAGTGTGTTAGTTTCAGCTGCTCCCACAAGGAAACAATGCAACATGCAGTATGTATACAGTATTATCTTCCAGCTCTCAAAAATTATAATTCCTAAAGTCTCTCTGTCTTTGATGAACTAATATGGGTTGTGCATTATTATCAGGTATCAGTTATTGTGCATAGCCAAGTTCCAATGTTAAAAGAAAAAGAACGCAATTATATTTCCACAATCAGTCATGGATCTATTCTACCTCAGAAAGAATGAGTCTTTTCTTGAGTCGCTTTATGGCCCTCTTCATATCATGGTTCCTCAGAGTGTAGATCATTGGGTTTAAGACAGGAACAATACTATTTAGGGTGACTGAGACAGCTCTGTCCATTGGGAGGGAAGTGAAAGGCCGGGCATAAACATAGATGCAGGGCACAAAGTGCAGGGTGACCACAGTGATGTGGGAGGTGCAGGTGGAGATGGCTTTTCTCTTCCCTTCCCCTGTGTGTGACCTCAGCATTGTCAAGATGACTGTGTAAGATACAAGGAGAAGAACAAACCATAGTGTAGTGATCAGGCCATTGTTTGAGATCATCAGGAGTTCAAGATTGAAGGTGTCAGTGCAGGCAAGTTTGAGAATCTGTGGGACATCACAGTAGAAACCATCAACAACATTGGGTCCACAGAAGGGGAGTGGGAGCAATAGGTAAATCTGCACAATGGAGTGAACAAAGCCCCCCACCCAGGAAGCCACAATGAGGGCTGTGCACCGCCCCTTACTCATGATGGTCACATAGTGCAGGGGCTTGAAGATGGCCATGTAACGATCAAATGCCATCACAGAGAGAGAGAAAACGTCTGTCCCACCAAGCAGGTGGAAGAAAAAGAGCTGAGTGAAGCAACCATTGAAGGAAATGGTCTTTCTTCTTGAGAGAAGGTTTACTAGGACCTTTGGAACAGTGATGGAGGAGAAACAGATGTCTAAGACAGAGAGGTTGCGGAGCAGGAAGTACATAGGGGTGTGGAGGTGGGACTCCCAGGTCACAGTGACCATGATGGTGACATTTGCTAACATGGTTGTTATATAAACCATAGATAAAAAGAAAAATAAGAGTAAGCTCAGTTCTTGAGATTGGGTAAGACCACAAAAAATAAATTCAGTCACCTTGGTGTGGTTTCTCAGCGCCATTGAACGACATTTCTTCCTCTGTATGCACCTTTGGAGAAAATGCTAGGATTTACTGAATCAGTAAAGTTTGCATCCTGGAGAGAGAACATGCATAGGTGTGCACTTTGTCACTGTTGCATGTTCTTGCTGTTACCTGGAAAAAGCACTTGATCCTACTTGCCTCAGCTCTATTATTAGTTCAAACTGTAGTTTAGACTAGATAATTTGTTTTCATGTTGTATATGTGGGTGCTGGTGGATTTTGTTAAAACTTGCCTCCAGAAACTCTGAGAAAGAGAGCCTTATATAAGGGTACACAGTCAGGTTCTGGGCTTCATCTCTGTAAATCCAAATAGTCCCATCTTAGTATATTTTGTTTCTATAGTTTAAAATGACACTGAGGGCTTGGTGAGATGGCTCAGTAGGTAAAGGCACATTCTGCCAAGTCTGAAGACCTGAGTTTGTTTTCCAGAACCTACATGGTAGAAGGAGAGAACAAACTTGGACAAGTTGTCCTCTGACCTCCAGCATACCCTGGCAGTGGCATGTGTGCACTCTCTTCTTCTTTTTCTTCTTCTTCTTCTTCTTCTTCTTCTTCTTCTTCTTCTTCTTCTTCTTCTTCTTCTTCTTCTTCTTCTTCTTCTTCTTCTTCTTCTTCTTCTTCTTCTTCCTCTTCTTCTTCTCCTCCTCCTCCTCTTCCTCCTCCTCCTCCTCCTCCTTCTTCTTCTCTTTTGAGACAGGGTTTCTCTGTGGCTTTGGAGCCTGTTCTGGAACTACCTTTTGCAGACCAGGCTGGCCTTGAACTCACAGAAATCCATCTGCCTCTACCTTCCAAGTGCTGGGATTAAAGGCGTGTACCACTACTGTCCGGCATTTGTGTACTCACATGTGTGTGCTATCTGTCTGTCTGTCTGTCTATCTAAAAGCCACTGGAATAAGTTGCCACTATCCAATAGCATAATAGGGATCCACATGGAGAGATATTATTGTTTAAGAAACTGCGATATGTTTCAATACAATGTTTCCTAACATCATTCTGAGGCTCAAGGGGGTAGATATTATTATCTTACTTGAGTGATACCAAATTGAGCACAATAAAAAAATTCTCCACTGTCATATAGAAAGCCAATGACAGGTCAGAAATAAGACAAATTTATCTTGGATCCTCATTCCTGGGTCTTTCTAACATCTCCTACCTCCTATCAATTTCAGGACATGCAGATCTAAAAATAATTTATGTAAGGACCCCTTTACTGTCCTTTTCCAAGTACTTCCAAGGGTGAATTTCACCACTCTTTCTTTTCCTTTTCCCCATCACAATGGAATTGTGAATTCTTTCACAGTGGAAATGGAATTCTTTCACTTCTTACATGCTATGTTACAAAAATGACACCCTTTAAATTTTAAGTTTCATTTTATGAATTCCCACATTTAGGGGGTAAATGATGGGTTTTAAATAACAACAATAAAAGATGACAAAGAATGGCAGTAGAGACGGATTTATTAGTTAAAAAATACCTACAGTCCAAGCACACATATGTGAAAAAAGAGAGGAAAATACAGGTTTATCCAGGTCCTAAGCAGATAAGACTGTGAGCAAGACAGATGCACACCCTGTTCCCTGCCACTCCAGGGTCAGAGAAAACCTGACTGCTGTCAAGTTGCTAGGGTCATACATTAACCAAGCCCCATTCCCATGTTCAGAGTAAGAGAGACCCCTCCCATCTATCCCTAGTTACACATGGCCTACTCCCCTATCTGGTCGTATAGCACAAGTCATATATTAAGTAGACATGATCCCTCATTTGCAGGATCTCCCCTTCCTGCAGAAACCTTTAAGGTCAGGGTTTGGAGAGGTTGTCTCAGAGATTAAGAGCATTTGCTACTCTTGCAGAGGATCCTAGTTTGGTTCCTAGTACCCACGCCAGCCAGCTCAAAACTGTCTGTAGCCTCAGCTCCAGGAGATCTGATGTCCTTTTCTGGATCCCGCATTCATGTGAGCACAGAACCACCTCAACATATACATATAGTTTAAAAAAGAAAGCAAAATCTTAAAAAAAGACACCTTTAAGATCAGACACCTTGCTTTGTCTGGCAGGACGGGAGTTTCTTACTCAGGTCTCTACCACACTGCTCTGGTGCAGTGTGAGTAGATTTGTCCAAAGAGCAACTCTCCCTCTTTCTCAAACCCTTGCTCCTGCTCCTTCCCCACACTAACATTACTCTGACAATGAAGACCATTAAGGCGAATTACCTTCTTTGCTCTTCTAATGAAGAAATATAGAATAATGTCAGTTCAACTTGGGATTTCTGGCTTTCACCCTACTACAGGTGGACATAATGACAGCCATCTCTTTTCTCTTGGTAGCATGTCCATCCTTTTATTAAGTTGTGGGTGGGGAGGAAAGTGTAGATTCAAATGAGGGAATTTTACTTTGTTGTATTTTTTCTCCAGATCTGTCAGGACTGAGCAATATGTTCTAGCTTAAAGATCAATTATAGAAAGGTACTATTTGCTATAGACATAAGTGACATGAAGAAAGTCACCTAGTAAATGACTTTCACTTTCAGTCTTTGATTTTCCATTCCTTAACAATGTCTGAGGAAGCTTATGATGGTGACTAAAGGACAGACATTTACTCAGAGGAGAAAGCTATATTTAGGTTTAGCATCTGAATTTGAGTTACTTACCAGGGACCTTCATACAGATATATAGTTCAGTGTCCAGCTGGGAAGCAAGATTAGGCAAGTTTTGGAAAGCAATGACTTTGAAAAATAATTTGAGTTTACCTGTCTTGTCTCTCTAGTCATTGAACCTAGGTACTCAAGTATTCAAGGCAATAAGTCTAGCACTGATCTGAAGGCCCAGACCCTAAGAACCTATTTTTCTCATCTTTCTGCCTTGACCTTAAAGATGCAAGATAGAGATGTTTTCCACTGATGCAAATTACAAGTATTTCTTTAATCATGTTATATTTAGCTTCTTGGTTGTATTAACTACAGGAAATAGTCAAGGGTTTAAGAACAGGACATCACTGGCTTAGAATTCTGTTTCTTTCTCCTTGTTCTTACCTGGAATGAATGTTTTAGGTTCCTCTTGTTTTCTTTGTAAGTTGGGAAAGCATAACACTTACTTCATGAAGTTCTGTAAAGAATAAATAAAGTAATGTTTGTAAAGTTCTCAGAATGTAATAGGCTCTCATTTAACTCGGCTCTTTCCTTTCTTCTGAAAGCATCATCTTTCTTGCCTACTAAGAAGGGGTTCATACAAAGAAGTTTACATTCACAAAATGTAAAATACCTCAGTATAAAACTTCTGTTTGAGCCAATTTGTTCTTTTTGTTTGAACGAACTTGTGGGAATGATCAAGTAGAGAAAGAAGCTTGGGTGTTAGATCCGTGTGCTTGGGAATATTGCTGTTTATGGTTCAGGTCAAGGAGACCCAGTAAACCATGGGAAAAGTTTGCATATGAATCTGTCTCTGAAATGGATACCGTTTCAAAAGAGAATTTAGAATTCTAAAAGGAGGCAATTACTTTGTAGTGAAAGATTTCATGATCCTCAAGGATCATACTAAAGCCTAAACTGGAACAAAACCTGTTCTTTCTTTCTTTGCAATTAAGTTTTTTCTAGTAAAACCTTTTTTTTTTTTTGGTGTGGCTGTGCTGAGTCAATGTCTGTTGCATCTTCTCCTGAAGGCATTTTTTAATACTTAACACCATTTTTCTATTTACAGCTGTTAAGCCTTCAACTATTTCTGCAGCATCTTAGCCACATTGTTCATGGTCCTTATTCTGTACAGCCTACAGCATTCTACACTCCAACAGTGTCCTTACATAAATTCTTCAGTTTCCAACATGAGTGCACATCATTAAGGCCTGGGCTTCTAGGCCTCAGTGCAGATGGTGGAGGCAAACACTGTGTTTGCTGGTGAAGGTATTATGAAGATTAACTATGGCCTGCTTAGGTGTCATCTCTTTTTAGCAGAACTTGGGAGTCACATTGTTGTGACTTTCTTCCTATCACAAATTGTCCTTGCCATGGGCACTGTTTTATGAATCCCAAACTTATGAAAATTAGCAAAGGGAATTTGGATGTAAGCATTGAAATAGGATGGACTGAGTACCATGGGCCCAGTGGGAGCTATTAGAAAGTTTCTAAGTAATTACTTGCAAATCACTTATGTGTATGCAAGTTAAAGTGTCCACATTTTTTGCTCTTCAAATTATTTATTATTAAGTTTCTTCTTTGATAATTTTGTACCTGTGTCTAATGAATTGTGATTACTCTCACATCCACTCTAGTTTCTTTCCCACCCTTGTCAACTGCCCTTCCTTTCTACTGGTCCCTTTCTACCATAACTACATGTTTCTGGTTTTTTTTGTGACTCACTGACTTTAACCAGGGCTATCTATGTGGTCATGAGTATGGAATTATCCCCTGGAAATTAGTGGGCTCACTGTTGGGTATGCAGCTGAAGACAATAAGAACCCCTCTCCAGAATCCGTCACTATCCAATAGCTAAGAAGGGAGGGATAGGGTTCTCTATATTTTTCAACAAAGGCGTGTGGTGTCTTTAGAAATAGAATATTACCATTTTCTTCTGGTAGGCCATAAAGAATACTAATAAATCTGTACTAATGTTTTGGGTGTGGTTGTGGCAGTTCCCTGGGAAACAGCTCCTAAGGAGGCATACCACCTGGTATTGAATTTTAAAAATAAAACTCATAGCTTCCAGAAGCATCATTGTCAGCCATGAATGGTATTTCTTGTCTCCTTTTTTAAAACTAACATATTTTTAATTGGCTTTTTAAGTGGTAAGATTCCATCCGGCTGTCCTACTTTAATTTTTCTTGCTGTTATAAAACACCCCAACGTAAAACAAACTAATGACTCCAGGTCACTGCCCATTGTTGAGGGAAGGTAAGGTAGAACCTTGATAGCAGGCCTACTTGCTATTTCATACAGCAGTGTCTCCAATAAAGGAATGTACTTCCCAGCCAAAGAAGTGTAGCAGTAGCCATGAAATATGTTGTTTGCTGGTTGCCAGGCTTGTCTTCAGATAACTTTCTTATAGAGTTCAGGACAACCTGCCTAGAAAATGGTGTTGCTCACAATGGGCTGGACTCTCCTACATCAATTAACAATCAAGACCATCTCCAATAGATATGTATACAGTCCAATTTGTTTTAGAATCTCAATTGAGATTCTCTCCCATGATATTTCTAACTTGTATCAAGTTGACAGTTAAAGCTAATCAGGACAGCTATCTTTCAAAGTCTTCAAAAACTGTACAAAGCACAAAGCAATGCATTCTCTTGTTCTCTGATTTTTTGGTCTATGCAGCATCTAATGTTGTAGGACAACTCATTCCTCATGAGGACAAAAGGACAACTGATTTGGGGGGGGGAAGCAAAACCATCCAAGTTGTTTCAGTAATGTGTGGTTCTTCAATGAATATTAGTATATGAAAAGATATATAATAAATCTTTGGTAAGAAATTTCTTTGTGGGGCCATCAAGAAAAGTATGTAATGAAGTTCATTAATGAATAAGACTTTAAGAAAAGTCAAGAATATTGTTGAGTCCTCAGTCTTAAACAAGATTTCAATAATGCCCACTTCAAGGTTCAGGGAACCCCAAAGAAAAGATGACAGAATTTGAGGGCTGGAGGTTGGGGAAAGAGTGCTGTGAAATGCTATTTTCTGGACACGACTTGGCTGTTATACCCATAAACCCACAGTTTTGTGATTATCTGCATAAGACCTGTTCACGACAGGGCCTGTGACTGTCTTACCATGGAATATTGTAGCTGGGGTTTGGGAGGTGCAGGTGGAGACTGCACTTTACTTTCCTGGCTGCCCAGACCCGAACAATCACATAAAAACTATAATTACAACACTGTTTGGCCAATGGCTTAGGCATATTCCTAGCTAACTCTTATATCTTAAATTAACCTATTTCTATTAATCTATATATCACCACAAAACTGTGACCTACCGGTAAGATTCTGGCATCTTTCTCCTTCTGCAGCTACATGGTGACTGCCTGAGTTGGCCTTTTTTTCCCCCTGCATTCAGTTTAGTTTTCCTGCCTAGCTCTGTTCTGCCCTGTTGTCTGTCAAAGCAGCTTCTTTGTTAAGCAATGGTAATAAAACATATTTACAGTGTCCAGAGGGGAATGCCATATCAGGGAGGTCATATTCTCAGTGTGTGACTACTAGTAAGTTTGTCTTGCTCAAATAAACAACTCCCACCTATACTCATATAAGCAATCATAATTAAGCTCAGTAGGTCATAAAGAAGAGGAGTGAAAATAGGAGACATTCTTGAGAAGAAAGAGTTTGTCAGAGTGGGAGGGCAGAGAGAATAATGTGTGTGATATTATCAGCCCTGTATATATAAATGAATATACTATATATGTACATACAGTACTTTGATGTACACACCATATGTATGTGTGTGTAAAAATTTGAAAGAATAAATAAAAAGAAAGACTAAGAAACACTGCCCTATGATCATAACTCTTGGGTGCAAGTAGCTTCATCTTATGGGAGTCAGGGAGGACCACATATGGGCATTATCTACTAGAACCTTCCTGACTGAATCTTACTCATTGTAGCAATTTGGTATTTTGTAAGAAAAATAGTTCAATGTGCTTGAGTTTCCTGAGCTTTCTTATCTTTTTCAAACTGGATTTTGAATGGCCGTGGGGAGACAGAAGGGTGGAATGTGAGGCAAGCTTAGAGGGAGAAAAGTTGTCTTTATATATCCACAGCTGAAATCCTTCCTGTGGGTGAGGGATGAATTCTAACACATAGCCAATAGCAATTTGTAAACGACCATACACCAACATGTTTCTTTCTATCCGATATTGTTATTAAAATAGGCCTTGATGGTGGAAGATATTTCTTAGGCCATTTTTGTTTTGTTTTCTTTTTAATTGTGATGAACTCCCATGGATAGTCTACTAATACTTAGACAAAAGGTATAGTTTTATTTCACTTTTAAAAGTTCTTAGAAGGACTCAAAAAGCCACCTCATGCACCAGGGATAGATCCTGGTCGCACAGGGGTCCTTCAAATAGACCAAGTTACACAACTGTTTTCCACATGCACAGGTCCTAGTTCAGTCCCATGTAGGCTCGCCAGCTGTGGGATGCCTTGCTCAGCCTTGATGCAGGGGAGAGGGGCTTGGCCCTGCCTCAATGTAATGTGCCAGGCCTTGTTGGCTCCCCATGGGGCCTTCCCCTTCAGAGGAATGGATGGAGGTTGGGCTTGAGGAAGGTGGGAGGATGGGAGGAGGAAGGAGGAATTGTTTTTGTTATGTAAAAGTAATAAAAATTTAAAATAAAAAAGAACAACATATTTAAAATAACGATTAACCAAAGGCAGGTACTTAATAGCAATGTATTTGCAAAGCAAAATAACTCCACATATAGAAAGGGGGTAATTTGAAAAAATAAAACAAAACAATGTATGGAAAAAAAAGAAAGGGGGTAATTTAAGCTAATATAAATCTCTTGTATTGAAAAAAGAAGTTCTAGAAGTGGATGGGGAGATGCCTCAGTCAGGAAGACACTTGCCTCTTAAGCACGAGGACTTAAGTTTGGTCTTTAGAATTCATGTGAAAAAGCTGGATTAGATGGGGTGCAGACTTGTGATTCCAGTGCTGGGGAGATGATGATCCCTGTGGCTCACTGATCTACCAGCCTAGCAGAGTAGGTGGCCTCCAGGCCTCCAGCAAATAAGGTGGACGGTTCCTGGGAATGATCCCATGGGTTGTCCTCTGATACACACACACACACACTCACAGAGGTTTTAGAAAAAACAACAGATAGAGAGAAAAGGGAAGTTGAGGTTGAGATGAAATAGTATCATGGATTTGCTAAGTGTTTGTCTACAAACTGCATATGTAACTTCAAGATTAATTTCAGTGGATAAATCAGTTGAATGGAATGAAGAATAGGAAGTAGCTAGATTAGACATTTTATTTTAAGACAGGCTTTCTAAATAGTCCTGGCTGTTCTGGAAGTCACTCTGCAGACTGTAGACCAGGCTGGTCTTGAACTTACAGTTTTACCTGCCTCTGCCTCCCAAGTGCTGGTAGTATCAAAGGCGTGAGCCACAATTGCCAGGCTTTAGACATAGATTTTTACACCACACACACACACACACACATACACACACACACACACACACACACACACACACACACATACACACCAGATTCAACCTAATTTAAATAATTCCTTTTCTTTTCACTAATTGATGAAGTACATTTATAATACTGAATTCACTATGTGACATCATTTTAAGTAATTGGCCAATGTGTACGTGTATATTTGGGAATGCAAGGATAGCTAACAGGGAACACTGAATTCACATTTGCAGTAACGCTGACTTTTATAACTACAACGCTCACACCATTAACCATACTTCATTCTCTGATCACTTTGTGGACAGTAGTGCTATTCTGTATCAGAGGGGGTGAAGTGAGGGAACGGTTGGCATGAGAGCAACAGATGACAGAATAGTAACCCTTATGGGATTTTATTTCTGCTGGACTTCTCCCCTGTGCACAAGTCAGATAGTGTACATTGTGTGGTCCCATCTCTTCATTTTATTTTCATATTTCCTGTAATGGATTTGCATGTTTGTATCGTAGAAGGCATATGGTGACGTCTATATCACAGAAGCTATATAGAACCAGCTTTCTCTTATTCTTAGACTAGCAGATGCAGAGAACTGAACTAGCCTTAGGCTTCTGGACTTCACCAGATGGCTCACCTCAGCTTATTGTTCTCAGAAGGCCCCAGCCTCCTCCGTAGTCTCTTCATGGCTGACTTCATCTCTTGGTTCCTGAGAGTGTCGATCATGGGGTTTAGCATGGGGGTGATGACAGTGTTATTGATAGATATGGCCGTGTCCATGGGCAGGGTAGTGAAGGGTCGGCAACAGATGTACACACAGGGCACGACATGGAGGGTCACCACCATGATGTGGGAGGTGCAGGTGGAGAGAGCCTTGTTTCGTCCCTCCCCAGAACGGGACCTGAGCATAGGCAGAATGATGGTATAGGAGCCCAGGAGCAGGAGGAACCAAAGCAGTGTCACCAGCCCGTTGTTGGAAATCATGAGAAGTTCAAGAGCAAAGGTGTCAGTGCAGGCCAGCTTAACCACCTGGGGTACATCACAGTAAAAGGCATCTAAGGTGTTGGGGCCACAGAAGGGGAGTGGAAGCATTAGAATTATCTGGACAACTGAATGCAAGCCACCACCCACCCAGGAGGCTACCACCAAGGCCACCCATACCTCTCTCCTCATAATGGTTACATAGTGCAGGAGTTTAGCAATTGCCAGGTATCTGTCATAGGCCATCACAGAGAGGAAGAAAATATCTGCCCCACCAGCAAAGTGGAAGAGAAAGATCTGTGTCAAACAACCATTATAGGAGATGGTTTTCCTTCCCGATAAAAGACCCACCAGGAACTTGGGGACTGTGATAGATGAAAAAACAATATCTAGAATGGATTTATTCCTCAAGAGGAAGTACATAGGAGTGTGGAGACGGGACTCAGAGGTGACGGTAGCCACAATGAGGGTATTCCCCAGCACAGTTGTTACATATACAAGAAAGAAGACCACGAACAAAAAGAACTCCAGTTCTCGGAAGTAAGTGGCAGGAAGACGAATTCCTTCACATTGGTGTGGTTCATCTGACCCATGACTAGGATAAGCTCCTGTCACATCTACCTAGGGAGAAGATATGGTAGGGTTTGGAGTTTGGTAACATGAGGTCAAAATGTCATTTATTACACATTGTTTTGTTACTAGGCTTTTTAAAGTACTCAGACGATCATGACTATGCAGGAAAACTAGAACAGGGTCTTCAAATTTTGGCCTAGAAATTCCTTGTCCTGATAGTCCTTGGTTTGCATGGAGAATTGGCATAGTTTTAGCCTCTATTCTGGGTAGGGAGAGGTTCATGTGCTGTGGTTATTTACCTATGATGTGTCCTCTGCCTTGTGACGATAACTTCTTCACACGGAGGCCTTTTACACATTTCACTGAGGGCTTTCAAAACCCTGCAATTTCATCTTGATTTTCACCTTAAAGTTTTTTTTAATATTTATTTATTTATTTATGTATACAATATTTATTCTGTCTGCATGTATGCCTGCAGGCCAGAAGAGGGCACCAGACCTCATTACAGATGGTTGTGAGCCACCATGTGGTTGCTGGGAATTGAACTCGGGACCTTTGGAAGAGCAGGCAATGCTTTTAACCGCTGAGCCATCTCTCCAGCCCACCTTAAAGTTTTTGGGAGCTTCAGATAATTGTGATTTTCTTTGAAGCTTAGAGCAGTTCATGGCTTGCTTACACCTTCATGATAATTGTCCTTGACCAGATTTGGGTTAGGCTCCTTTGAGCCCTCTTCTCTATCCTTTCTTCCCAAACTCAGTATCAACAAATAACCTTCTAATTCTGTTTAATGAGATTCCCCCACCCTTAGTGCCCGATCAAATTCTTCATTCCTCTTCTCTAATATCAAAATCCTTGCACCTGAGTGCTTGGCCTGTCTGTAGCAAGAATTCTTTTTATCCAGTTTTCTGAAACTCATCCTGCTCTCCACATCCCCTTAAAGTATTTTCTCTACTTTCCACTATTCTTCTCACTCTCCTTGGCTCATTGCTGAAAATGCCCATCTATCCTTGATGTATCTAGATTTGAGCTCAAACTTTCTTTCTCATTGCAATAGTTTTGTCTAAAGTCTATCTTGGTATGTTTAATCAGTGTTCACTGATCCTCTTCTCTTTAATAATACCCAGAAAATCTGGGACTATGCTACCCTGCCAGATCAATGTCTGGGAATTACTTTGGCTTATCAGTGTCCTGATGGGTAGTTAAAGCTTATAGCATTAGTTAAGTAGCCTGCCTATTTAATTTTCATCTCCCAACCTTCAGGAAGAAAGAATCAGGTCCTTATAAGTGCTGCTCTTTAGTAAACTGGAAACCTGGATCTCGCCAGGAACCACAGGGCCCCTGGGAGGCTGAGGGGCAGTAGTGGCTGTTCAGGGCTGTTTAATGACCAGAACGTTTAATGGTCAGAAGAATTGACCATTAGAGCTCTGTTGGAATATCAGAGGTGGCCCAGCCCTACGCTCCTCACTACAGGAGTGAAAGAGAAAATTGTTTACTTGGTCAGAATCAGACTATGGATTAGGAAAAGAAAGCTTTAGCTAGAGTCTTTGATGTGTATTCTGAAGACTTTATACTATTTCTATATGGTAGAAAAATAGCTTTTGTTTCCAAAACAGAAATGAACATTAGAAAATAGTATCAGTTTCAATAAGACTATCTACATTTCCTAAGCAAACTGTATCTCAGAAATTTTTAAGATAATTCAGACAGCAATATGATCAAATTTTACTTCAGGAGTAGAGGTAGACAGCTGGCATTTGCAGCAGTGGAATCAAGTGTGAAGAAGACAGCATAATAAAGATGAGAATAAAGAGGAAAAAGTAAAACATTTTCCCTCAAAATAAAAGTGTACTAGAGGATTTCATAAACAATCATGTTTTTCCTTTAAAATTACCTCAAAATTGGGTCAACTTAAACGCCTTTATTTGAGAAATTAGGATACACATAAAACTTAAAAATCCTGTGGGTATCTTATATTCCTGATGTTCCTATCATAAAACATTCATATCTACAGAAAAACAAATTGCAATTTTTAAGTTACATATTTTTAGTTAAAGCATTTCTACAATCTTTCATTGACAAATGTTTAAGGTATACAACTCCATTGGAATCTTACTTCAATGTGTCAGCACTCAGTAAGGTCCTCCTTGTAACCAATATTCTGAAGTTATTTGTTTCTTTAATTTTCACGTAAGTCATGCAGGTGATATAATCTTGTCTTTTATCAAAGGCATCTACAAGGAAGGAAATCCAGCTCATGACACCATTGAAGGCAGAATCTGTAAAGCTCCAGGGAGACTTTAGTAATACTCACCTTAGAAAAATCCGGACTTTGTTACTAAACACGTATCTTTGTTTTACTTTTCAAAACATATGTGGGGTTTAATTAATTACCCTTTTAAAAAAATGTGTGGCCATCCTATAGTTTCTTTTTTACATTTTATTTTATTGAATCTTGTTACTGTTTCTATAAAGTCTGCCAGGTCTTCTGTAGATTGATGGCCAAAATACAGTTTCCTAAGACAGAGACTTGTATTGGCACAGTATAAGTCAGGCAGGGTAGGAGTCACATTTGTGGAGCAGGGTGGAGAGGAACAAGGCATTGGCTAGGTGAGAAGCTAGGTTTGGGAGACTGGAGCTGAGAAAGGGAGGCTGGAAAGCCAGTGATGGATGGCATTGCCAGCCAGGCTTTCTGAAAGAATAGGAGAGGGGGGGGGGCACATAAATGTCATGGTTCTTCTAAGTTGTCTCGTGCATTCTAATTAGTATTTTCAAATAATGAGACATAGAGCAATTGGTAAATGACTTTCTTTGCATGCGTCTATAGTTTCTTTAAGACAAACTCCCAGAAATTGGCTTACAAAGTCACATGGTATATTAAGTTTCTAGTTTTGACTGATCCTAGTTCTAAATGTTATTGAATGCTTGACTTCTTTTTACATGTGGATAGAGTGCAATACTTCTGTATTTCTCATAGAAGAAAACCATAGATGTTAAATGTTCAAGCAGTGAAAGCATTAGAATAAAATCGAAGTGAAGGTTTTAAAAAATAGTTTTTGGAGGAGTTAGTGAGATGACTCAGTGGTTAAAAGCAACTGGCTGCTCTTTCAGAGGACCTGGGCTTGATTCCCAGCAACGACATGATGGCTCCCAACAATTTGTGATTCAACTGTCAGGGGATTTGATATCTCCTTTTGGTCTCCACAGGCTCCAGGGGCACCAAGACACACAAGTGGTACAAAAACATACATGCAGGCAAAACACTAATATGTGTAAAAATAAATAAATAAAAATAAATAAATTATATAAAATTTAAGTAGATGAAAATCGCATCAAAGACAATTGGGTTTCATTGAGTGACAGAATATAACATCTATGGTTTCAAAATCATTACAAATATTAACAATTAAATAGAAATTACAAATGAGAAACTGTCTGTGACCCTTTCCAAAACCAAACTATTAATCTTTGTTGTTTTTGAGACAAGGTCTCCCTTATGCCTCTCTGACTGGCCTGAAACCCACTATGTAAACAAGTTGTCCTCAAACTCCTAGAGATCTGCTTTCTCCTGCCTCCCAAGTGCTAGGATTAAAGGTGTGAACTACCATGCCTAGTCTATTCTTAATATCTTTAATGAAGAACCTTTATAAATTAGGAGGACAAGACAGATACTTTATCAATGAATCACGGAGATGTGTGGTTAGCCCACATATGAAAAGATGGTTAATCATACTGTTAAGGAAATAAATGTAAATTAAAATGGTAACCAGACACTATTTTTCACATAGAATATTGGCCAATGTTAAAAAGGCCTGTTACTTAGATATAAATATGGGGAAAATACCTTCAAATAAGTTGAATACCGGGGACAAAATTTGGAGAAATGGCATTTTGGAAATATGTGTTAAAACTTAAAGTGTGCAAACATTATTAGTATGAAATTATGTTTTAGGAATTCAGGTTAAAGGATGAATGAACCAAATACCTAGTGTCATAAGGACAAAGAAGTTTCCTCACAGAGCAGTGCAAAATAGAAGAAATAAGAATTTAAGTTAATGCTCAGTGTAAAAAGTTGGCTCAGTAAGTGCTATATAATGTACAGTTAGAATTTGTCAACTTTCAGACTGACAGTGTAGAATTGTGGCAAGATTCCCTTGTAGTGACGGATTAAACACTCAATATATTTGTTGATGAAATTTTGGTCCAAAAACCCCACATGCCTAGAAGTCTGAAAGGATGCAGAGCTCAATAGTTGTGACCATTATCTCTGAGAGGTTTTATTTAGGCACTTTTTCTAAATTAATTAACTCATTCAGTGGCTAATTTATTATTATTATTTTTTGGAGATATGATCATGGTAAGTAGCTCTGGCTGTTATTGAACTTGTGACCTTCCTGTCTTAGCCTCCCAAGCCCTGAGATTTCAATGGTGTACCACCACACCTAATTCTGGCAACTTCAGTTTAAAATGTACATTGTCTTATGTCGCATTAAAAAAATCTAGTTAAAAAATTAAAATAGCTTGTGTTTTTAAAATAAGTAACACATGTTCACCATTTGAAGTGAAATATTTTCTCTAGTGATTTGAACTCTGGTATTGTATATTTTATCTTTCTTTTCTGTAAAATTATTTTAAGAGATACAAATTACTGAAGAGAGGCTTGGTGACGGTGGTCGGCTCGAGCTTTTCTTTTCATTTCTTAAAGCTCTGTGGAGCATTGCCTCAGTGAAGAACCTGGGATCTGTCTATCCTGTTTCCTCAGGACTTCGCTCAAAGCTATTGGCAGTTTGCCTCTCTTTGAAGTACTAGCGTCTGTCTGCGCATGTGGTTCAAGCACTTTAGAAAGTCCTAGAGGCAGGCTCAAGAACAGGTCAGGATCAGGTGATGACCATTCTACATAATCTCCGTAGGGCTGCATGATCAGTCTTAGAGGCATCTGGCCCAAAGGACACACTTATTGCAGTCAGGTTCAAGTAGTTTACATTTCCACTGTAACCTTGAGCAGTTTAGCCCTTATGAAGTTTGAAATATTACTCCACAGAGTAAGAAACCTGGGGTTTTCTTCACAGTGGGTTTTGCTTATGGCAGCTCAACATCTTCTATATCTATTTCCGCTTTTCCCTTAAAATGCAAAGCTCCTAAAATCAAGACTTTCTTTCACGGTAAACACCTTCTTAGGACTCAATAATTCTGTTGGAACAGCCTTCTGAGCTAATGGGTGTGAGTGTGTGTAATGTGTAGTAGGTCCCCAGCAAGAGTCTGTTCTCCTGTACTCTATTTTAAACCTTATACTACATCTTCTATTTCTTTGTGTTACTGTGAGAGTCAGTGAGCTGTCTGCCTGTGATTATACACCATGACTTATACAAATGTAGGTCACCAATGTCACCACAATGCTGACATAGCTATGACTCAAGCTTCTCTTCCTGCTTGAAGCTATCTTTTAATCTCCTTTTCAGAAAAGGAGCATGAAGGTTAATATCCTCTACATTACAGATATTCAATAGATGCTCATACAATGAGTTTGACATAAAAAAACCACATTTCAGTTTAAATATGTCTTCAGAAGTACAATGTTTTATGCTAGAGATCTTATATTTTCCTTATGTATATCTTAGTTTTAAGACAAGGTCTCCCTATGTAGCTCTAGCTGGCATGAAACTCTCTATGTAGACAAGGATGTCCTACTGCGTGCTGGAATCATAGATGTGTGCTATAACACCTAGCTAAGAGTTTTAAACTTTTAGTTCAAAATGAGATATATTTAAATTACTAATGCGTGTATTACTTTTCAGAGACAGTACATAAATCACAAGTTTTATCAAATCTTTAGGGTGCTTTCACCTCCTTTGTGTTAGAAAGAAGAGCCTAAAAGTTTCTCCACTGTCAAGGCTTTGCCCTTCTTCACGCGAACACACGCACAAGCTGCAGTGTTCCCCTAAACACCAAATTAGAAGTCGCATATAACACTCAGCATAGGGATTTGTGTCAGATATTTGTAGTAAGTGTAATTTTCAAAGGGGGAAGACTTGTGCTTGCAGATGCAATGGGAGTTATTAAAAAGTTACTAAGCAACACGTATGTGTGTGCTCGCTCCCTCTGTCTCTCTGTCCCCCCACCCACCACAGCGAGAAAACAATGAGTATGTTATGAAAATGTATTCAGAGAAGTAATAACAATCCCCACAAGCCACTTCTCTGAGCTATATCAGCAATGGACTTTGTGCAAAGTCCTTCACACCCACGTATATATATTTGAAACAGTTAGTTTCGTATGACAGATATCATAATTTGGTCATATTATTGATTTCCTTTAAAAGACCAGTGATAATGATCAATCACAATGTTCATTTGGTACCTTCTGGTATCAGAAAAACAATGTGACCTCTGCATTCATGGAGTTTATTGTTTGTAGGGAAATATGGCATGGATTACATCACAAGTGGTTATAATGGTGGTGGGCTAAAGGATAGGGAAAATGGCACAGGGATTTAATTGCTGTTCCTGGGAACCTTGAGATGCTTTTCTGATAGATGCTTCCCGTGTGTGTGTGTGTGTGTGTGTGTGTGTGTGTGTGTGTGTGTGTGTGTGTGTGTGTGTAGAGAGAGAGAGAGAGAGAGAGAGAGAGAGAGAGAGAGAGATTTGATAATAAAAATTCATAATGTTTATTAAATAATTTTCTAAAACATTTAAAACAATCATCTTAGTTTTCAATAGTGCTGGCAAATCCAGGTATTGGCTAGGAATATCATCACAGAATCCTAACCTGAGATTTGAGGATTCCTAGCAATCTGATTGCCCCTTGTGAGTCCCTTCTGACATGGAGGTCCTTGGAGTCAGGAATGGTGCTTCAGTTCAGCATTTGGTGAATGATAGTGGAAGAAGCCTAGATATCTCTGTAGGTGTGTGGAACTCATTCTCATCTCTCCTAGAAGGGGGCCTACACTGGAAGGGTTCTTCTTGTTCTATGCTCTTCCTTCACTTAGCCTGTCCTAGTAAGGTTGGCAAGACCTATGAGATTGCATTTTTTGGAGAAGATTGGCTAGAAGAGCTCAGCTCTCCCATCTTTCTGTTTCAGTGGCACCTGCCTCTTTGTGGTAGAAAGCATGCCATATTTTTAAAGCCACTTTGTAGGCATAGCAATAGTAAGCACAATACTGTAGGGCTCCTCCTGAGAGGGTTCCTGTCTGAAGTAGCCACTGGGTCGGACAAAAGCCTTGTCTTCCCTAGAACACTATCAGTAACCCAGCTGATGCTTTGATTTTTTTTAATTTAAAATTTTATTTATTATTATTGTGTGTGCGAACACATGTGTGCACTTGAATATGCTACAGTGTATATATAGAGGTCAGAGGACAACTTTTGGGAGTTGGCATTCTCCTTCCATGGAGGGTTCCAGAGGTGGAGCTCAGGTCATCTGGCAAGTGTAGCAAGCACTTTTACCTACAAAGTTATATAGCTATTGTCTTTGTGAACAGACACTATCCAAAGGTGGGCAAACCACTTGCTGGCTTTTTCTCCCCTACCTTCTGCTGTGGCTCTCCAAGTCTAGATGTCCTACTTTCTGTAAGCTTTTGTCATTTTGGGGACAGCAAATCTTGGGGAGGTAGGTGTATAGTCACGAGGTAGTCAGGAGGTGCTTGGTTACACGGGGTCCTCAGGTGGCCTGATTGCCAAAAGGAAGTGTGTTGGAAGTGTCTACAGACACAAGGAAACTAGAGTAGGTCTTCCGAGTAGAGAGATCTCGGATGGACAAATCTACTTTAAATGTCTTTCCCTCTAATGAGTAGTTATTTGGAAGTGAAAGTCTGCTCTATGTTGCCCTGGATGTTGGAACCTACAAAAAACACCTCAAGGAGCTGCACAGCTTAACCTAGGTAGGGGAGGGACAGAGATTTTGGAGGCGTATTTTCAGACAGGAGAGAGTTAAGTATGGTTACGTCGATTAAGACAGACGTGAAGCTGAAGTGGAGTTTGTTTTCAGTGTCAGACTGCTGAAGGAATAACATGGTTAAAATCTAGGCAACACTGACTCAACAGATGACAGACGTGGAGAGAGACGAGCAACTGCAATATCACTGGGCCATCGGACTCAGGTTCACTAGGTTCCTGTATAGCTGAGATAGTGAGAAGCTGTATGAAAGGGCAATGCCCTTTAGTATTTGCATAGAGAATGGCTCAGCAGTTATAAGAGGAATACAATGAGAAGATCCTGTTTAATGGAGTAGATTATTTTTCCCTTATAATTTATCTAACCTATGCATAACAGATCTCTTCAAATCCTGCCATCTGGTAGAAGCAACTGTCAGAAGATCTGCACCTGTATCAGAGTTCTGCCCTTATTTCTGGTGTGATGCTGAGCAGGTTGGGGTTCCTGATGAGATCTTGTTCTCCATTATGTAGCCTACACATAATGTGATATAACCAAAGCATTGTAGCACACACTGGATTAAATAACTTTTGTATTTGATATACATTGTCTACCAACAGATAATTGTCACAATTATTATAAAAATACATTATTTTTTTTTTGGTATAGTATCTCACTATATAACCCTGACTGACTTGGAACTCTTTATGGAGACCAGATCTGCCTGTTTCTGCCTCCTGAGTGTAGGGATCAAACAAGTGGGCTACCATGCTCAGATAAAAGTTGCTTTTAAGAAGAAATTCCTTTCACCTTTGCCTGGATTGGTGAACTCAATAGGCAAGTGAACAGTGAACATGAAGAACATCTGATGGGAAGGGCTTCATTTTCATTTTCATTTTCTTTATTATTCTTCTCTCATACAATACATCCTCACCACAAGTTTCCCATCTCTCCACTCCTCCCAACACCCCATTCTCCATAAGATCTACTTCTTTTCTGTTTCTCTTTAGGAAAGAGCAGCCCTCCCAGGGATATCAGCTGAACACGGCACAACAATATACAGCAAAACTAGGCACAAACTCTCATATCAAGGCTGATGAGTCAACCCAGTAGGAGGAAAAGGGTCACAGGAGCAGGCAAAAGAGTCAGAGATCCCTTTTGCCCCCACAGTCTCATAAGCGCACCAAACTAAACAAGCATAACGTGTATGTAGAAGACCCAGCTCAGACCAACGCTGGCTCCATGATTGCTGCTTCAATTTCTGTGAGTCCCTAAGATCCCTGCTTAGTTGATTCTGTGGGCTGTGTTTTCCTGATATTCCTGACCTCTCTTGCTCCTACAGTTATTCCTCCCTCTCTTCTGCTGGGTTCCCTGAACTCCTTCTAATGTTTGGCTGTAGGTCTCTGCATCTGCTCCCATCAGGTGCTGAATGAAGTTTCTCTGATGATGATTGGGCTAGGCGTTGGTCTGTGAGTACAGCAGAATATCATTAGGGATAATTTCATTGACTCTTTTCTTTTCTTATCCGGCCTCTGGTTCCCAGTCATTCAGGCAGTGCTGGGCCTGAGCTTCCTCATGTGCTCCAGTTAGAACAGCTATTGATTGGCCACTCCCTCAAATTCTGCACCACCATTGCCCCAGCACATCTTGCAGGCAGGACAGATTGTATGTCAAAGGTTTTGTGGCTGAGTTTGTGTTCCAGTCCCACCGCAGGAAGCCTTGCCTAGTTACAAAAGATGGCTGGTCCAGGCTTTGTATCCCCCATTATTAGTAGTCATTGCTATGATCATCCTTGTAGATTCCAGGGAGTTTTCCACTGTACTAGGTTTCCACAGAGCCCCTCCCAAATGCTCCCAATTCCAGTTGTCTCTCCATGTGCTTTCTCAGGTGTCATTTTTACGGTTTATTTTCAAACATGACCACTGAACATCTCCCTTGCCTAAGGGAAAGGGGGAGGTAGGAGGTGGTGCCATGAGTTGTGTGCACCTCCAGCAGAATGGAGGAGTCTGCTTCCACTCACAAGCTAGAAAGCAAGTTCTTTTTCTCTATCACCTTCCACAGGGCATCTTTGATCTCTTTGTTCCTCATACTATAAATGAGAGGGTTCAGCATGGGAATCACCAGCGAATAGAAGACAGACACTACCTTGTCTCTGCTTAATGAATAGCTGGAGCTGGGCCGCAGATACATGAAAAGTGCTGTCCCAAACAGCATGGTCACAGCCATGAGGTGTGAGGCACACGTGTTGAAGGCTTTCCATCGGCCGTCCGCAGAGTGGATCTTCAAGACTGCAGACACTATGTAACTGTAGGAGACCAGGAGAATGATGAATGATGTCCCTCCCACCACGATCACGACACAGAAATTCACCACTTGGCTGAAAAGTGTGCTGGAGCAAGAAAGTGCCAGGATTGGTGGGAGGTCACAGAAGAAGTGGTTGATAACATTTGGCCCACAGTAGTGGAGCTGAAATATGGAACTGGCCTGAATAAAAGAACTCATGAAGCCACCAAAATATGCCCCAGCCACCATGCGCAGGCAGAGACCCTGGGGCATGATGGTTGTGTACAGCAGGGGATTAGAGATAGCAGCATATCTGTCATAGGCCATTGCTGTCAGTAGGAAGCATTCAGTTAGGCCCAAACCAACAAAGAAGAAGAACTGAGCTGCACATCCCCAGAATGAGATAGTCTTCTGCTCGAGAAAGAAATCAGAGAGCATCTTGGGAGCTACAGAGGATGAGTAGCAGATGTCAATGAAGGATAAGTTGCTGAGGAAGAAGTACATGGGCGTGTGCAAGCGGGTATCACCTCTGATCAGAAAGATGAGGGCGAGATTCCAGGTCAAGGTCACAAGATAGATGCCCAGGAAAGTCAGAAAGAGGAAGATTTGGAGTTCTGGGTGGTCTGAGAATCCCAAGAAGATGAACATGGTCACAGAGCTGTTCCAGGTGTTAGTTACAGTCATGTTGCCCACAGACCACAAGGACAAGAGGCAGACCTGGGTTAATAATGACATTGCAGATGCCATGGACAAGTGGTTACATATGAAAGAGGGGCTGGACATTACATGGGGCTAAAAACAAAAGGGGCAAGGGAGATGACCCAGTCAATAAAGTGTCTGCCATGCAAGCATTGGGGTCTGAGTAAGATTTAAAGAACTCATGTTAAAAAGCCAGTACAGAGGATTAGACAGCCAGAATAGCCTACTTGGCAAACTGCAAGCTAGTAATAGACCTAGCTCGGAAAACAAGGTAGATGGTGCCTGGAAAGTGACGAGGGAGGTTGTCCTCTGGTCTCCACATGAATGTGTGCCTGTCCCCATATGAGCATGCACACACACAAATGCACATAAAGATGCCCCCTCCCCACAACTGCATCAGTGTTTTAAATGTTTGAGCAGTAAACTGAGATGATTCTCAGCTGTGGACTCAGAATCCCAGGAAGCAGTTCTCGTCTGCACCATTTACTCGTGTATTCCTTTGGTGAGCTAACATCTCTATCTTTAAACTAGGTTGCAGTAAGTACTTCATGGATTTGCTTTATAAATAAATAAGGTGACATGTATAAAAATGTAAGCACATAGTAAGTGGCCAGTCAGTACTGTGTGTTCCAGATGAGCCACTGTGTCCATGTCCTAGGGCTTAGTGGAAGATGACACAGAATGCCCTAGTTTTTGTATCTTTCATCAAGGCGTTGGCATTGAGAAGAGGAACTTTGGTGAAAGATTAGTATCCTTCTTTTGGGACTCAGTTAGTTCTTATGGGAATGGATTAGTTTGTGCAAAAGTGGGCTCATAAACAATAGATCATTATTTTTGTTCTCTTCTCTTCCACACACATCTCTCTACCTTTCTGCTTTCTCCCACCATGCTCTGATGTAGCCCTCACTAGATGTGGTTGCCTAATTATAACTTATAACCTCTAGAGCTTTGAAATAACTAAATATCTTTTTGATGTGTTATACAATCTTAGACACTTTGTTATAGCAACAAAAAGACCAATATCACACAACATAGGTGTAATGAATACTATACCCATTTATTTACACAGTTGAAGAGGGGGAGCCTGAGAGGCTCAGGGACCTCCCTAGGTAAATAGGGTTAACTTTCAAGAACACAGCAAAATCAAGCACCCAACACAGAATGTTGTGCATAGAAAACACACAGTCGAGTCCTTTCCTGTCTTAGCTCTAGAAAACATCTGGAGAAAACTCTGTGATTTATAACCAAAATTGCCTGGTTTGAACTTAGCATTGTGGTAAGGAAACATGGAGACACAGATAAACTTCCAGACAGACTGCAGAGCTGGCAGCACTCTGAGTTTTCTCATTGATTGATCTGATTCTGCCCTTCATTCACTCCTTGTGCCTCACACTTTGCTATGCAGGTACCTGGACCTTTCTGCTTTCTCCCATCATGCTGTGATGTATCATGATGCCCTCACCACATGTGGCTGCCTAATTATGGACTTAGAACCTCTACAGCTGTGGGATAACTAAATATCTTTTTTCTATGTTACACAATCTGGTAACAGTCTGGTACAAGTCTGTAAACAGTCTTGCTGTTCCAACTCTTTTTTTTCATCCAGCGTGAAAGTGATCGATGAAGATGAAAGAGTCCTATTTGATACAAGGAGATTGTTCAAAAGAAACTAAGACTTTAAACTAGCAATGCGGATTCAGATAGTAAAGTTCAAATAATTGGCCAAATAAAGGAATGAGTGTGTGTGGGGTTAGAGGTCGTTACAGTGTTTGGAGAATCTGCTATGTAAAGTCTGTCTTAATTACATGCAGTCCAAATTACTTCTTGGAGTATTTACTAAAAATTGGGACTGTATTCAAGGGCTTAAACCTTCCTTCAGAAATTTCAGTTTCTCTCCCCAAGCCGATGTTAATTTTTTTCTTTGTATATGTGTGTAAGCAAACATGTGCCACGGCACACATGTATGTGTGTGCCATTGCATGTGTGGAAGTTAAAAGACAAATTGTGGATACCAGTTCTCTCCTTCCATCTTGTAGGTTCCAGAGATTGAACTCAGGTCCTCAGACTCACGGGCCTTTACCCTCTGGCTCTCTCTTCCCTCTAAATTATTTTCTTAACTGCCAAATCTTAAATATGTTTTAGAAGTCCGTAAGGAGAAGACAATTTGAAAAGAAAGTTGGCTGTAGTTCTTGAACCAGGTCTTTCCCCTTCCTTCCTTCCTTCCTTCCTTCCTTCCTTCCTTCCTTCCTTCCTTCCTTCCTTCCTCCCTCCCTTCTTCCCTTCCTCCTTCCTTCTTCCCTCTTTCTCCCAGCACTGAAGCATTCAGTGTAACAATGAAGGTTATAGATACTCCCAAAAGACAGACTGTTATCCAAATGTAGAAAAACAGAAATAGAAAAATAAGCTGCTATGATCATTATAAGAGGCAGAAAATGTTTTGAAGGGGGAAAACAGTAAAAAAATTATTCTCCTTTACCACCTTCTAACAACATGGTTCATTTAAGATCTGGTACAGAATTAGGTCAAATATCTCTTCACACATCAGTTAATAATGCACTGTGTAGGGAGATTATTTACCTACTCAACTGATACAGTGAGTGCATAGGTTTCAGAGACACATGGCAGGATTTATTGGAAATCTTTATTTTCTATATATTATCTTGAGTTTCAGTTTTGAATTAGATAAGAGAGAGTGCAAATGTGAAAAAATAAAGGTTTTTTTCAGAAATATCCAATCAATTTGCTCCATTTTTTTCAGATTTTATGCAAGCATACAAATGATAGATTAGAGCACTTGGAAACAAAAAATATACATCAGATATTTCCACATTTTTATTATGCAATAAGTTTTGAAATAAATGGAGATACAGAATAAATTGATACAAAAATAAATTGCACGTTGAATGGCGTTGCCATGTCAATGGAAGCCCATCAATTGTAACACTGTATGGAGGTGTTGGTCCTAGAAGAAGATGCAGAGGCCATGTAGGAAACCTCTGTGTCACCAAGTTATAGCTGCTGCCAACATAAAACTACTCTAAGAAATAAAACAAATTTCCTTAAAAATGCACAAAAATAAAACTCAAAACCATTTTCATTGAATCTGAGGAAGGGTAGATAACAATGAGTGGTAGAAAGAACAAAGTTAAACTACAAACCCTGGCTGCTCTCTGGGCTTGTAGGTCTCTAGGTTCTCTGTAAGTAAGATTAATGTATGAAGGCAGAGTGACCCACGCATGACCACACTTACCCTCTCCTTGGCTCTGTCTTTCCCTGACGCCGGCCTTGAGTTGTCCTTCTTCTGAAAGAGTTTAACCAGATTTCATCCAAAATGCTGATGAGTTTGCAGAAGGAATTGAGGCTCTGACTTTCAAGGATCACAATATCTGCCTGGTATGCAGAAAGAGTGCGGATAGAGGGATGGAGAGGAAAGATGTGGCAAGGATGGATGGGAGAGCTCGAGATCTTTAAGAGGCTCTACTGGAAGCTGCTAATATATATGTTTGGGGTCAGTTTTGGAAGTGTTTGGAAGCTGGTGTTGGGGATGAACATGGGAAGGGATTGCTTCTTCTCCCCTTGGAGACTGTTCATTACTTTTGCCCTAGAGGGTCTTTCTGAAAGAGAAAAGAATTCATTTCTCAAACTTAAAAGCTTTGTAGTTAATTGCTCTCTGGGGTTGCATGTAGTAAAACTCATAAATGCTCCAAAGACAATGCTTATTAAATGTCATTTTATTAAATGGCCAGGTCCTCCATCCCCTGAAGGGCAATCATCGCATCTTCCGGTACATGATAAAGAAGCTCTGCGTTGTAGCAGAGCACAACAGCAGCATAAACATCTGGCCTAAGACAGCAAGATTGGCTACACATGAAGACTGAGCCCTTTCCACTCTGCCATGGAGCTCCTACGATGTGCTAAGCCCTGTACTTCATGTCTTTTGTGTTAATTCATGAATTTCCTCAAAATCTCCCTAAAGTTCAGAGGAGGAAACAAATTCAAATGGTTAGTAAGCTGCTAAAACATTACAACAAGCAAACAATTGATCCTATTTATCTTTAGATCATTCCATTGACTCGGAATTTCAGCGTAGTAATTAGTCAAGAATAACTCTGCAGGCCTTTTGGTACTGTGCTTAGAGATTCCTCCTGTTGGAATGTTCGCAATCCACTTTTCACTGTGGTTCAGCTCTCAATAGCTGGGAAACGGAACCAACTAAGATGTTCGTCAATTGATGAATGGATAAAGAAAATGTGATTCATTTACTCAACGAAGGGTTACTTAACGGTAAAGAAAAATAAAATTATGAAAATTTTAGGTAACTGGAAATGCTGTGTGTTCTGTCTGATAGGCAGATTCTACCTTGAAATCAGTTGTTTTTGTATGTTTAACCTGCATTATATGTGAAAGCCAGAAAACTAGAAGTGGGCCACTGGGGAAAAATGCCTTAAGAGGGGGAAAGTGCAGTAAAAGACGGGTAAAATGAAAGAGAAGAAATCCTGAGCGTGGAAAGGTTCAAGCATGGAAAGGATGGAGCATCAGAAAATGAGGCATTGGTGAAAGGCTTGACTATTAAAAAACAAATGTAATAATTTTTTAATACTCATAATTCAAAATTTGACTCTTTAAATGCATTTAATTAAAAACATTTGAGATAATATAATTACATATTTTCTCCCTTCCTTCTCCTCTCCCATATATACTCCTCCTTACTCTCTTTCAAATCTATGACCTTCTTAAAAACTACTTGTTATTACATGCATATTTGTATATACATATATATTCCTATGATATGGGATTTCCCCTTTATATGCTGTGAATACCATTGATTAATAAAGAAACTGGCTTGGCCTGAAAGGGTAGAGTAGAGCTAAGTGGGGAAAATGAAACAATGCTGGGAGAAAGAAGGCAGAGTCAGGAGAAGCCATGTAGTCCTGCAAGAGAAAGACATTGGAACTTTACCCAGCAAGCCACAGCCTCATGGCTGCTACGTAAAGTAGCAGATACACAGATTAAAATAGAAATGGGTTAAATTAAGATGTAAGAGTTAGCCAATAAGAAGCTAGAGCTAATGGGTCAAGCAGTGATTTATATCATATAGTTTCTGTGTGATTATTTAGGGAATCTGGGAGGCCGGGAAATGAACAAGCAGCCTCCTTTTCCTACATTCTTAAATATGACCTTCTCAGTTTCTATAATATTACTTGTATGTATGTGTTTTCAGGGATGACATATTGGTATTAGATAATCAATTGTTGTGCTTTTCCCTGGGGAAGACTATTTCTCCCATTTTGAGCGTTCCTTAGTTGCCTGTAGATCTTTATGCAGGGGTGAGGCCTCTTGGTCTTTTTTTTTTTTTGTCTACTTTGGTATTTGTTCAGCTCATGTTTAGTCAGTCATGTGGGTGAGAATTCTGATAAGCATTTAATTTTTAAAAGGCCATTTTAATGTAAATTCATATGTTTAAATTGTAGCTAATACAGCTGAGCTTGCTTATTAAGACCAAACAATGTAAGGCATTGAATGTAATGTATAGGAGTTTGGATTTTATTCTGAGGGAGGCAGAGAATAATTTCTTTTTCTGAGCAGATTGCTCTGTGCTGTACCCCACCAATGTTACTCTGGAAGTTGTTCTAAGATAAAGTGTATATTGTTTGGGGGGAAGAGCCATTTTAGAAAAAAGACCATATAGAAAAGTAGTTATAGAAGTTACTGCTAAAAATCTGACAAGAGATAGTGAGTTTAAAGTAGGATGGAGCAGGAATGGTGCGCACAAGAGTCATCTGGAAGGTGTGTAAGGCAGTGGGTTGACGTTGGAAATTCTCTTGATTCTGTTTCTATTCCATCGATACTTGGCTTTTTAAGGTAACAAGTCACCGTCCTGCCATTATATTCAGTGAGCACTATTCTGAGACCTACTGTTTAATAGCCCTTGTGCTAAAAACTGACAAACTATTTCTAACAGCCCCTTTTGCTTCTTTTGTGGTACAATTGTCTTTCCACTTCCCTTCGTCCATCTCTCTGGCCTTTTCTTTGCCAAGTTCCTTTTCCTTTTTCAGGTTTTCTTTCTTTTCTTTTTTTTTTGTATCTTAGCTGGTACTATAACTCTGTGGTAAAGTGTCTGCCTAGAGTGTGCAGATCCTGAATTAAATTCCTAGTACTGTAAACAAGCAAATTTCTTGGAGTTGGCAAAACAGCACAGTCCATAGAGTATTTGTTGTGCAAGCATGAGGACCCGAGTTTGGTCCCCAACATCTATGTAAAAGCCAGGCATTTTACACACTGGTTCGTGTAATCTCAGTACTTGTAGGTAGGGACAGGAGAATCTCTAGAACTTGCTGGAAACTTTGGGTTCACTGAGAGACCTTGTCTCAAAATATAAGCTGGGAAATGATCAAGGAAGAAACCTCAGTGTCAGTCTCTGGTTAGCACACGTACATGCACACAGGTACATGTGAACTTTCATGCACACATACAAACATGTAAACACACACAGGAAGTTTCTCATACTTTTATCTCAGGCCCTTATTTCCTCATTGCCTCCAGCGAATGATCTCATCTTTGTTTGCTTTAGAGGCCACAGGCGTCTTTATCTCCTGTATCTGCAGCCCAGACCCAGGCCTCTCATCTCAGGACACACACACACAGACAATTCTTTAATCTAGCTTTTTGCTTTTAGCCTATGTCAGGAGTCAGTAAACTGTGGCCCAGTGTTCAAACCTTACCTTCAGTGGCCATGCATTAATAATAATTAAAAAATAAATATTTTAAAAGATTGTAAAATCAAACAAGAAAAAAAAGCAACACAACACTCACAAAATTTAAGTATTGTGAAGTACTTTGCTGCACAAGTTGCCAGATTTTGATCTATGTCATCCCCCAATTGTGTAAATAATATTTAATCACACTGATGGATAGACAATTTCATCATCAATAATAAGTATATCCTTAGAGTTCCAGTTTGAGCCTTTTCCTCTGGGGGAGCACAGAGCCTCTGACTTCAATATTTGTGCATCTATCAACATACAGTCTTATTTTGTGTGTTTCTTTTTAAACATATTATTTAATATATAATGTTACTTCATTAATATTGAATTTGCAGCCAAAACAACCATATCAAGTCTGATCAAAGCTTATCTGGTCCATGTACTTAACATTTTTATTCCTGAATAGTCTATTCTTTTTGGTGTCACTTTCTTTAAAGTTAACAAGTATGTTGTTTTGGGTCTGGGGAAAAGACACAGCAGTTAATAACACTTGTTTCTCTTACAGGGGACCTGGGTTCAGGCCTTAGAACTCACATGGTGGTACACATCCATCTGTAACCCCAGTTCCATAGGATCTGATGCCGTCTTGTGACCTCTGTGGGCACCAGGAATGCATGTGGTCCACATGCATACACGGCAGCTAAAACACTCACACATAAAAGAAAATAAAGAAGTCTCAAAAGTATATTGCTTTATCAGTTCTAGTATCTTGTATTTATGTGTGTGTTTTTGGATTTTCTGTATGTTAAATATATTATTTCATTATCTCAGGATAAAGAGAGCTTTATATTTATAGAGATATAGCTTTATGTCAATATACTTAATGTCTTTCTATTTCTTGGTCTAGAGTTTCTAATATAATGGTAAATCATAGTATCATCATTTGGGCAGTGATTCACTCTTCTAGAGCAGTTTGGATAACATCCCTGTTCCCATGGTCTTATTGGGCAGGTCTTGTAATCCTAGAGGTCTCATAGATGACCCAACCCAACATCTTTGGTCAGAAATCATTCTGGCTTGTGAAAACTAAAAATTATTCCTCATTTTGGAGACTGATGAGGGAGCCAAGTTGGTCTTTAAATCACCCTCATGGTCATTCCTCCTTTGTCTTAAAAAATAACATACATGTGCTGAATAGCTCTGTTTTGTTCCTGCTGAAGTGAGTGACTGTATTCCTAGTTCATACTTGCTCTAACTTATCTGACCATTGAAGGATAACTTGGCCATACACTTACTGTTGTCTGTGAATATACCTCACTTTTTGAAATACAAATAGGTTGATTATTTCCCAAATGTGGTGTTTTGAATAAGAATGTCCCCCATAGGCTCTTATTTTTGAATGGTTAGTGATCAGGGAGTGGTGCTATTTGAAAGGATTAGAAGGATAGGAGGTGTGGCCTTGTTGGGGGAAGAGTGTCACTAGGGGTGGGCTTTGAGGTTTCAAAAGCTCATGCTCACCCCGGAATCTCTCTCTCTTTCTGCCTATGTATCAGGATATAGATACTTCTCCAGCACTATGCCGGCCCGCCTGCCTGGGTGTTGCCATGCTCCCTACCATGATGATAATAAACTAACCACTGAAACTGTAAGCAAGGCTCCAATTAAAAGTTTCTGATTTTGTTTTAAAATAAGTGTTACCTTGGTCATGGTGTCTCTTTGTTAATCTCCATGGTGAGAATAAGACCGCCACCACAATTTTGGCCTAATTTGAAGCAAATGATTTTTATTGGGATGTACCCAAGAGCTGGCCAGCAGCTGGCTCCTAAGTTGGGTTAAAGAGAGCAGCCTCAAATCTGTTTCTTGGGCCTCTTTTAAGGAGCAAAATCATGAGTAGTTTTACAAAAGGGAGACAATGGGGCAATAAGAAAATACAAAAAAAATTAAAAATCATGTTGGCACCTACCATGTGATTACAGAGGGGTCAGTGAGAGTCAGTGCTGTGGGATTTCCCTCTGTATGCTGTAAATATGTTTTATAGCCATTGGCTAATAAAGAAGCTGCTTTGGCCTATGGCAGGACAGAATATAGGCAGGCTGGAAGGGATATATATATAGAGAGTATGAGGAGTCCAAGAGATGCCATATAGCTGCTGAAGGAGACAGACATCCTGAAATCTTACCTGTAGGCCAGAGCCTCATGGTGATACACAGATTAATAGAAATGGGCTAATTTAAGATATAAGAGGTAGCCAAAAAGAACTTTGAGCTAATAGGCCAAACAGTGTTGTAATTAACATAGTTTCTGGGTGATTATTCGGGTCTGTGCAGCCAGGAAATGAACAAGCAGTCTCTGTTTACAGGTCAGGAAGGGTAGAGCCTCATGGTGATACACAGATTAATAGAATTGGGCTAATTTAAGATATAAGAGGTAGCCAATAAGAACCCTGAGCTAATAGGCCAAACAGTGTTGTAATTAACATAGTTTCTGGGTGATTATTCGGGTCTGTGCAGCCAGGAAATGAACAAGCAGTCTCTGTTTATAGGTCAGGAAGGGTATGGATATTCTCAAAAACAAATCAAGGTCATGCTGTGGAGAAGGTCAGGTTCCAGATAGCAACTCAACTCTCAAAGTAGATAGAAACTTATTTTTAAAAATACAATATACAGCATAATGGTTCCTGCTTTCAAAGTGGAATCAGGTTCCTCAATCCCCCCTTGACTTATGTCTCCCTGTCAAATTTTTGATAGCAGGATGTCTTTTTCTTTTTTTACATTTTTAAAAAATTTATTAGGTTTTTTAAAAAATATCAATCCAAGTTCACATTCCCTCCACCCACCCACCCACCCCACCCCATCCAATCCTCAGAGAGGGTAAGGCACATTGCTTTGTGGAAGGTCGATGGCCCTCCCTACTATATCTAGGCTGAGCAAGGTATACATCCAAAGAGAATAGGATCCAAAAGCCAGTACAAGCAGTAGGGATAAATCCTGGTGCCACTGCCAGTGGCCCCTCAGTCTGCTCCAGCAATTCAACTGTCAACCACATTCAGAGGGACTAGTTTGGTCCTTTCCTTGTTCCTTCCCAGTCCAGCTGGAGTTGGTGAGCTCCTATTTGCTCAGGTAAACTGTTTCAGTGGGTGTCCCCATCATGGTCTTGACCTTTTTGCTCATATTCTCATTCCTTCCACTCTTCAGTTGGACTTCGGGAGCTCAGTCCAGTGCTCTGATGCAGGTCTGTACCTCTGTTTCCATCAGTTGCTGGATGGTGATATTTAAGGTATTCATCAGTCTGACTACAGGGCAGGTAAAAATCGGGCACCCTCTCCTCTATTGCTTAGGGTCTTAGCTGGGGTCATCCTTGTGAATTCCTGGGAATTTCTCTAGTGGTGGGTTTCTTGCTAACCCTATAATGGCTCCCTCAATCAAGATTATCTCTTTCCTTGGTCTCATCTCTGTCCTTCCTCCATCTCAATTATCTTATTCCCTCAAGTTCCCCTCAGCCTTTCCCTTCTTCCCTCCTCTTCCCTGTATATCCTCCCTTCTCCTCCCCACCCATCTCCCAATTTTGTCAGGCAATCTTTTCTGTTTCCAATTTCCAGATGGATCTATTATGTTTTTCTTTGGGTTCACTCTATTACTTAGCTTCTCTAGGATCATGAACTATAGGGTCAATGTCCTTTGTTTATAGCTAGTATCCATTTATGAGTGAGTAGATACCATATTCATTTTTTTGGGTATGGGTTGCCTCACTCAGGATAGTGTTTTATAATTCCATCCATTTGCATGCAAAATTCAAGATATTGTTTTTTACTGCTGAGTAGTACTCTAATGTGTAAACGTGCCACATTTTCTTTATCCATTCTTTGGTTGTGGGGCATCTAGATTGTTTCCAGGTTCTGGCTATTACAAGTAATGCTGCTGTGAACATAGTTGAACAAATGCAAGACAGGGTTTCTCTGTAACTATGGAGCCTATCCTGGAATTAGCTCTTGTAGACCAGGCTGGCCTCAAACTCACAGAGATCCACCTGCCTCTGCCTTTTGAGTGCTGGAATTAAAGGTGTGTGCCACCACTGCCTGGTGAACAAATGCTTTTGTAGTATGATTGAGCATCTTTTGGGTATATGCCCAAGAGTGGTATTGCTGGATCCTGAGGTAGGTTGACTCCCAATTTTCTGAGAAACCACCATACTGCTTTCCAAAGAGGTTGCACAAGTTTGCATTCCCACCAGCAATGGATGAGTGTTCCCCTTACTCCACATCCTCTCCAGCATAAGCTATCATTGGTGTTTTTGATCTTAACCATTCTATCAGGTTCAGTGTGGCTGGATTTATATTGAGGTCTTTAATCCATTTGGATTTGAGTTTTGTATATGGTGATAGACATGGACCTAACTACATTCTTCTACATTTGTTGAAGATACTTTCTTTTTTCCATTGTATAATTTTAGCTTCTTTGTTCAAAATCAGGTGTTCATCGGTGTGTGGATTAATATCCAGATCTTTGATTCAATTCCATTGGTCAACCTCTTTGTTTTTATGCCAATACCAAACTGTTTACATTACTGGAGCTCTGTAATAGAGCTTGATGTCAGGGATGGTGATGCCTCCAGAAGTTCCTTTATTGTACAGGATTGTTTTGGCTATTCTGGGTTTTTTGTTTTTCCATATGAAATTGATCATTGTTCTTTCAAGGTCTGTGAAGAATTTTGTTGGGATTTTGATGGAGATTGCATTGAATTTATAGATTGCTTTTGGTAAGACTGCCATTTTTACTATGTTGATTTTACATATCCAAGAGCGTGGGAGATCTTTCCATTTTCTGGTATCTTCTTCAATTTCTTTCTTCAAAGACTTAAAGTTGTCATCAAATAGGTCTTTCACTTCTTTGGTTAGTGTTACCCCAAGATATTTTGTGTTATTTGTGTATAGAAGGGCTACTGATTTTTTTGGTTGATCTAGTATCCTACCACATTGCTGAAGGTATTTATTATCTGTAGGAGTTCTCTGGTAGAGTTTTTGGGGTTGCTTATATATACTATCATATCATCTGCAAATAACAAAAGTTTGACTTCCTCCTTTCCAGTTTGAATCGCCTTGATCTTCCTTTATTGTTTTATTGCTCTAGCCAGAACTTCAAGGACTATGTTGAAGAGATATGGAGAGAGTAGACAGCCTTGTCTTGTTACTGATTTTAGTGGAATCACTTTGAGTTTCTCTCTATTTATCTTGATGTTTGCTGTCACCTTGCTGTATATTGCTTTTATTATATTTAGGTATGATCCTCGTATCCCTGATCTCTTCAAGACCTTTATCATGAAGGGGTGTTGGATTTTGTCAAATGCTTTTTTAGCATATAATGAAATGATCATATGGTTTTTTCTTTCAGTTTATTTAAATGATGGATTACATTGATAGATTTTCATATGTAGAGCCAGCCCTGCATCTCTGTGATGAAGCTGACTTGATCATTGTGGATGATTTTTTTGATGTGTTCTTGGATTCGGTTTGCCAGTATTTTTTGAGTATTTTTGCATCAATGTTCATGAGTGAGATTGGTCTGTAATTCTCTTTCTTGGTTCAATCTTTGTGTGGTTTTGGTATCAGAGTAACTGTAGCCTCATAAAAATAGTTTGGCAATGTCCCTTCTGTTTCTATTCTGTGGACTCTCCTTGGAAGTTCTGGTAGAATTCTGCACTAAAATCATGTGGCTCTGGGTTTTTGGTTGGGAGGTTTTTGATGACAGCGTCTAATTTCTTGTAGTTTATAGGCCTATTTAAATTGCTCACCTGGTCTTGATTTAATTTTGATATATGGTATCTATCTAAAAAATGTTCATTTCTTTTAGTTTTCTAATTTTGCAGAGTACAGGTTTTTGTGGTATGATCTAATGATTCTCTGAATTTCCTCAGTGTCTGTTGTTATGTCCCCCTTTTCATTTCTGATTTTGTTAATTTGGATGTTCTCTCTCTCTCTGCCTTTTAATTAGTTTGGATCAGGGTTTGTCTATCTTGTTGCTTTTCTCAAAGAACCAGCTCTTTCTTTCATTAATTCTTTGTATTGTTTTCTTTTTTTCTATTTTGTTGATTTCAGCCCTCATTTTGATTATTTCCAGTCTTCTACTCCTCTTGGGTGAGTCTGCTTCTTTTTGTTCTGGAGCTTTCAGGTGTGCTGTTAAGTCACTAATGTGAGCTTTCTCCGTTTTCTTTATGTGGGCACTTAGTGCTTTCCTCTTAGCACTGCTTTCATAGTGTCCCATAGGTTTGGACACATTGTGCCTTCATTTTCTTTGAATTCAAGGAAGACTTTAATTTCTTTCTTATTTCTTCTTTGACCCAGGGGTGGTTCAGTCATTGACTGTTCAATTTCCGTGAGTTTGTAGGCTTTCTGAGAGTAGTATTGTTGTTAAGTTCTAACTTTAATCCTTGGTAATCTGATAAGACAAAGGGGGTTATTCCATTTTTATTTGGATCTGTGGAGGTTTGCTTTGTTACCGAGTATGTGATCAATTTTCAAAAAGGTTTCATGAGGTGCTGAGAAGAAGGTATATTCTTTTTAGTTTGGGTGGAATGTTCTATAGATGTCTTTTAAGTCCATTCGATTCATGACATCTGTTATATCTCTATTTCTCTGTTAAGTTTCTGTCTGGCTGACCTGTCCATTGGTGAGAGTGGAGTGTTGAAGTCTCCTACTATTAGTGTGTGGGGTTTGATGTGCGATTTACGTTTTAATAATATTTCTTTTACATATGTGGATGCTCTTGAATTAGGGGCATAGATGTTCAGGATTGAGACTACATCTTGATGGATTGTTCCTGTTATGAGTATAAAGTGTCCTTCTCTATCTCTTCTGGCTGATTTTAGTTTGAAATCAATTTTGTTAGATATTAGGATAGCTACACCTGCTTGTTTCTTAGGTCCATTTGATTGGAAAACCTCTTCCCAACACTTTACTCTGAGATAGTGACTGTCTTTGTGGTTGAGGTGTGTTTCTTATATACAGCAGAAGGCTGGATCCAGTTTTCATATCTATTTTCTTAGTGTTTTTTTTATAGGTGAATTGAGTCCATTGATATCAAGTGATATTATTGACCAGTGGTTGTTAATTCCAGTTATTTTTCGGTAGTAGTATTTGGGTGTTTCTCCTCTTTGGATTATACTGATGGGGGGTTATCAGATGTCTGTTTTTTGTGGGTGCAGTTAGCTCCCTTAGGTTGGGGTTTTCCTTCTAGTACTTTCTGTAGGGTTGGGCTTGTGGATAAGTATTGTTTAAATTTGTTTTTGTCATGGAATATCTTGTTTTCTCCATTGATGGTGATTGAAAGCTTTACTGGGTATAATAGTTTGGGCTTGCATCCATGGTCTTAGTGTCTGCAGCACATCAATCCAGGATCTTTTGGCTTTTATGGTTTCCATTGAGAAGTTGGGTGTAATTCTGATAGGTTTACCTTTATACGTTTCTTGACTTTTATCCTTTGCAGCTCTTAATATTCTTTCTTTATTCTGTGTGTTTTGTGTTTTGATTATTATATGGTGAGGGGATTCTTTTTGATTCAGTCTATTTGGTGTTCTGTAAGCTTCTTGTACCTTCATAGGGGTATCCTTCTTTAGGTTGGGAAAGTTTTCTTCTATGATTTTGTACTGTATTTCTATTGTTTAGTTGATAAGGGGTCCCAGGAGCTCTTGCAATACAGGTTGCCTCTGTATACATTAGAAATTTTACAGGTTGGCTCCCTGTGGTGAATGTTACCATAGGCCTAGTTCAGAGGAGACTTGGCCTTGGTAATCCTTCATATCTAGGATTGGCTTGGGTTTGGGGCAACCTACCTGTTTCTGGTGTGGACATTCATTTTTCCAATGACCCATCTCTTTGCAGTAGGCACATTGGTCCTTTTGTAAAGGTCTCTTTTTATCATGGTGTGCATGGGCAGAGTTGACAGTGGATGGGGCTTATGGTGCAGCCATGGTAGCATGTCCCATTTTCATTATCAGAAGATTTTCTTTGTTGTCTCTGCCATCAAACATTTTCTGAGCTATCTTTAATAGCTCTAACCTGTTCTTTCCTGCAAACCCACCCTTCTTTTCTATCTTATACATATGTCAGGAGCTGACTGAGTATCAAAGGCCAGGTTAATTGCCCTGAGATTTGCCAGCTCCTCTGGGTCTATAGGTGTGTATAACCGATAGGTGTCCAGGAAGTACTCCAGGAAAACTGAAGACAATTCATCTGGGCCCTGTTTCACTGGGCCTTAGATAACCTTAGAGAGGTTAGTGGGCTTCTGCGCTGCCTATTTCATCCCTTCTAGCAGAACTTGGTGGTAGTCACTGAGTGACTTCCTACCTCTCTGTGTGTTGTAGTCCCATTGGGGTTTCCTTCTTCACAGAGCAAGGTCAATAGCCTCTGCCCTCTGGTCATCTGCCACTGAAGCTTTCTGGGAAGTGCTTCAGTTGCTTCCATGAGAATCTATCCCCTTTCTTTGATAGGGAAGAGGGTATGGAGAATCTGCTGACAGTGTCCCACATGGGGAGATGGCTGAAAACAATAGACTCAACTAGAGAAATTAAAGAATCGGGGCTAGTGCTAAAAGGGGAGTTCTGGTTCTTCCAGTTGTAGAGATCAGTGGTGGAGAAGAGGACATACAGGTAATGATTATAGGAAATGGCCATAGTGGAGTAGGGACTGAAGGAAGTGCTATTCCAGAATCAGAATAATAGAAGTCAGAAGGGCCAGATGGAACTCCCTGGCATGTGTGGGGAGGGCAAAAGACAGTGGGAGGTAGGAAAGAGCTTGGGGGGGAGGGCGGAAGAAGATAGATGAGGTAGGAAAGAATTAGAAGGTAGGGTAGGGATAGGTACAGATGTGGGATAAATTGAGGCCTTGGGGGTGGAAACTGGAGTGGCAAAGGTGGAGGTTGATTTGAGAAAGGAAGAAGAGGTTAAATGGTTATACTGACAGAGAAAGGGTTCTTCCTCCTGTGATTCTCCAGAGGACTCACTGGTCTTTGCTACAGGCCATCAAAGGATCCACCTGCTGACAACAAGGGTTTGGCTCCCTTGCACATTGTGGATCATACAGACCTTCATCCAGATGGGAGTTGGTTGGAAGTTGCTTAAACCCAAGGCAAGATGTATCCAATTTGATCTGTGTGGCTGGGCTTACTGGGGGTGACATTAACCACTGCCCAGGCTATCTGAGAATCAAAAGTACTCTGGGAAAGCCAATCAACCCCGAATTTGGGCCATGCAGTGTCACAGAATGTTCAGAGGTGACTCGTGGTGATACGATAATCATAATCCTCATTAACTATAGGGGGATAAAGTTTATCAAAATTTTTTAGCACATGGGTTAGAGGGCTGTTTTGTAGTCTTATTACCCATACTGTCCATCAGTTCAGTCACCCAAGTCCAAAATAAACCAATTAGCTAGAAAATTCAAAAGGCAGAAAGCAGATAGTAAAAATGAAGCCAAGACAAACAAGACATAAAACCAGACTAAAAACCTCAGGTGCACTGTGCAATGTCTAGATAGAGTCCCATTGAACCCCCTCCACATCCCAGATAAGGATCCCTCAAAACAGAACCAGACTATATCTTACCAGGAGGCTTCTGTAGATGCTCTCTACTTTTCTCAGCTTGAAAGTTCACCCTGAAAACTGAAGGCAGCCCTGGAGGCTTGGAATATCTCAAGGCATGTGTGTGCCTCGTGAGGCAGCCGTCCAAACTCCCGGAATTCTGGAGCAAAGATCTGGGTCTGGAATTTGGGTGGGTGGTCTGAATCTTGCTTGGAATCTCCAGCAAATGCTAATAAGAATAAGTGCTGAGAATAAGACCACCACCACAATCTGTGCCAAATTTTAAGCAAGCTTGATTTTTATTGGGGTACCCCCAAGAGCTGGCCAGCAACTGCCTCCTAAGTTGAGTTAAAGAGATCAGCCCTGAATTCATCAGTTGGGGCTCTTTTAAGGTGTAAAATCAAGAGTAGTTATACAGAAGGGAGACAATGGGTAACAAGGAAATTAAAAAAAAAACTTAAAAGAATCATGTGGTTACCCACCATGTGGTTAGGAAGAAGTTAGGGAGAGTCAAGAAGGGTAAGGGTATTCTTAAAAACAAATCAAGATTTGGGGAAGGTTAGGTTCCAGGAAACAAAGAGCAACTCAGCCTTCACAGTAAAAGGAAACTTAATTTTAAAAATATAGTAAAATGGTTCCTGCCTTTAAAATGGACCCATGAAGGTCTTTATCTTCTCCTCACAGCAAAGGAACAGTGACTAAGACATTGAATCTTCAAGTTCTAGCTTGCTTACTGTCATCTTTCAGGCATTTCTCCTTTTTGCTTCTCTCTCTTCACACTCTAAGATTTGTATATATATATATGTATATATATGTATGTATGTATGGTGCAGGAGAATTGTCTGTATTCCGTCAATCATGTTTTAAATACACGCTGATTGGCCATTAGCCAGGCAGGAAGTATAGGTGGGAAGACCAGACAGGAAGTAGGGGTGGGGCAATGAGAACAGGAGTATTCTGGGAATAAGGAAGCTCCTTCCAGAGTCCTGCCCAGACCACTGAAGAAGCAGGATGTGACCTGCCCCGCTGAAAAAGATACTGAGCCATGTGGCTAACACAGATAAGAATAATGGATTAATATAAGCTACAAGAGCTAATAAGAAGCCTGAGCTAATGGGCCAATCAGTTTATCATTAATGTAGACTCTCTGTGTAATTTCTTTGGGACCTAATGTCTGTGGGACCTTGTGGGATGACAGAAACCAACCAAGCCCTCATGATACATACATGCATATATATATATATATATATATATATATAGAGAGAGAGAGAGAGAGAGAGAGAGAGAGAGAAAGAGAGAGAGAGGAAAACCAAATAATTTCTTTAACAATTTACTTAGAAGTCTCATTAGCTAAGTGCCCTCCCTACATGGTAAAGTCTGCCCTCCATACGACTTTAAGGCGTGAATGCAATTCAGCCAATTTGCTATACTATAGACAGGAACACTCTTAACACCCCTGTCCATAACCTTCTCATTTCCATTTAGACCTAAACTGAATGGTCTTTACTTCTATCAGCTGTGTTCATAATCGTTTAGGTATTTGTAAGAAGGTGGAAGTTTTACCTAGGACTCTTTTCTTTTCTTTCTTATCCTTTGTCAGACTTACCCTCAATGGTCTACTCAGGGAAATGCCAGGTTTTAATTGCACAAGCTTTAAATCCTTCCAGCCTCTACTTTTATGAATTCAAAAGTATTTATTACAGCAGCATGTCCAAGTCTTGATAACAATCTTTGTTTTGTTTTTAACAATCTTTGTTTTGTTTTGTTTCTTATAACAAACCAAGGAGTGGCTTATAAACAAAGGAATTCTGGAGAATTGCCAGTCTGAGAGGAATGACATTGTGGTCAGGATCCTACTCTGAGATGCAGGCTACCGTCTTCTCGCTGTGTCCTTATATGAAAGAAATCACACACTTTCTCTCTGCCGGAGTAGGGACGAGAGACACTGCTTCACCACTGTGTGTGGAGGCCATGTTAAACAGAAAGAAAACCAAACAAAAGCACAAAATTTCCCCAAATGTGGCACTTGACCCATCAGGAAAACAGAGCTCGTTTGTAACACGAGAACCCTAAACAGGAAGGCAGTGTGCCTTTGACTTTAGTTACGGCACTGCTTTTCTTTTCTTTTCTTTTCTTTTTTGCATGAGTTTGCATCTTACAAAATTTTGACTTTGTTTATTCATTATTATGGCTGTTTTAGTGGTGTATTTGGAGTTTTCTAAACACACAACCATGGCATGTTCTACTTCTTTTGAATGTTTTCACTTCTTTTTCTTGCCTAATTGCTTTGGCTAGAACTTCAAGTGCTAAGTGAACTGTAAGGAAGAGTCAGCCTCTTTGTGTTACTCTTTATTTTATTATAAATCACTGGAGATATGCGAGAAGCTTTCTTGCTTGGTGCTTATATCACTAAACAAAATTGCTTCTAACAAAGTCCTGTTTACGGCAAATCTTGGAACACCAACCAACTGCTGGGTTTGGCCATTATCATATTAATTGCGGTTACTGTGACTCTAGATGGGTTGGATATTACTAATGGGGTACTTACAGAAATAAAATCATAAATTTGAGGTTTTAAACTCTTAGTCACTTCCGAATCATACAGCGGTCTCTAATGGAGCTGCTAAAAAATATTTTATTTCTTGTACATTAGTAAAACTTAAAAACAGAAAAAAAAATTTAGTTGTGCACTCCATGGAGCTTCCTTTTTATTTTTTAAATACCTTGCAATTTTCTTAAAACAATCTTTTTATTTTACATGGTAATCCCTGTTCCCCTCACTTCCTCCCACTCCCCCGACGTTTCCCCACCCCCATCCACTCCTCAGAGAGTGTGAGTCCTTCCATGTAGAGTCAACAAAATCTGTCACATCACTTGAGGCAGAACCAAGGTCCTCCCTCCACATCTAGGCTACACATGGTATCCCTCCATAGGGAATGGGCTCCACAAAGTCAGTTCATGCACTAGGGATAAGTCCTCATCCCACTGTCAGTGGCCCCACAAACTGCCCCAGCCACACAACTGTCACCCACATTCAGAGGGCCTCGTTCAGTTCTATGCAGGTTCCATAGCTGTCAGTCCAGACTCAGTGAGCTCCCACTAGCTTGGGTCAGCTGTTTCTGAGTGTTTCCTCATCTTGGTGTTGACCCCTTTGCTCATATTATTGCTCCTCCCTCTCTTAGATTGGACTCCAGGAGCTTGGCTCAGTGCTTAATTGTGAGTCTGCATCTGCTTCCATCAGTTAATGGATGAAGGTTCTATAATGACAATTAAGGTAGTCATCAATCTACCTTCAGGCACCCTCTCCACTATTGCTTAGAATCTTAGCTGGGGTTATTCTTGTGGATTCCTGGGAATTTCTCTAGTTCTAGGCTTCTTGCTCACCCTATAATGGCTCCCTCAATCATTATATCTCTTTCCTTGTTCAGGATCTCTGTCCTTCTCCTAACTCAACCACTTGTTCTCTCATGTTCTCTTCCCCACTCCACTTCTCCTCTCCCCATTCCTCTTCCTCCCTCCCTCCTCTCTCCCATCATTCCAATTTACTCAGGAGACCTTTACTATTTCTTCTTCCCAGTGAGATCCATGTATGTCTGTCCTTGTTACCTAGCTTCTCTGGGTTGTGTACAGTAGGTTGGTTATCCTTTGCTTTATGTCTAATATCTACTTAAGAGTGAGTATAAACATGCCGTGGTTGTCTTTCTGGGTCTGGATTACCTCACTCAGGATTTTTTTTTCTAGTGCCATCCATTTGCCTGCAAATTTCAAGATATTGTTTTTTCCTGCTGAGTAGTACTCCATTACATAACGCACCACATTTTCTTTATCCATTCTTTGGTTGAGGGGCATCTAGGTTGTTTCTAGGTTCTGGCTATTACAAATAATGCTGCTATGAGCATAGTTGAGCACGTGTCCTTGTGGTACAATTGAGCATCCTTTGGGTATATGCCTAAGAGTGGTATTGCTGAGTCCTGGGGTAGGTTGATTCCCAATTTTCTGAGAAACCACCATACTGATTTCCAAAGTGGCTGTATAAGTTTGCATTCCTACTAGCGATGGAAGAGTGTTTCCCTTCCTCCACATCCTCTCCAGCATAAGCTATCATTGGTGATTTTGATCTTAGCCATTCTGACTGGTGTAAGATGATATCTCAGAGTTGTTTTGGTTTACATTTCCCTGATGGCTAAGGTGTTGAGCAATTCCTTAAGTGTTTTTCATCTATTTGAGCTTCCTCTGTTGAAAAATTTGAGTTTAGATATCTGTATCCCATTTTAAAAATTGGATTATCTTGTATTTTAATGTCTAGTTTCTGGAGTACTTTATATATTTTGGAGATCAACCCTGTCAGAAGTGGGGTTGGTAAAAATTTCTTCCCATTCTGTAGGCTGCCGTTTTGTCTTGTTGACTGTGTCCTTTGCCTTACAGAAGCTTCTCAGTTTCAGGAGGTTCCATTTATTAATTGTTGCTCTCTGTGTCTGTGCCTGTGCTACTGGAGCAGTTATATTTAGGAAGTGGTCTCCTCTGCCAATGAGTTCCAGGCTACTTCCCACTTTCCCTTCTATGAGGTTCATTGTGGCTGGATTTGTTGAGGTCTCTGATTCATTTGTGCTTGAGTTTTGTGCATGGGTATAGATATGGATCTATTTGCATTCTTCTACATGTTGACATCCAGTTATGCCAGCTCATGGAACTTCTTAAGTGAAATTTACACTATACCTTTGTTTGTGTATATATGTTTGTGTGTATGTGTGTGCGTGTGTGCATGTGCATGGCTGAATGTGTGTATCTAGACCAGAGGTTGATATTGTCTTCCTCACTCACCCTTTACTAGTTTTTGAGACAAGTTCGATAATTGAACATGGAACTTCCTAATTCAATTGTATTGGCTGGTTAGCAAGTACCTAGGGTAAGCTTGACTCTATCTCTCAAGCTCTACATATCGGGTTTTTTAAATGTGGGTTCTGGGAATAGAACTCAGGCCCTCATGTTTGTATGGCAAGTACTTTGTCAACTGACCCATCTCCCCAGTCTTTGATGTGTTTGTAAAAAAAAGACCATGATACTTAGAACGGAGACATTTGGGTAGGCTCAAATGAATTTGGTAACTTGGAATCCTCAAATGATTTTTGTTCTATGTAGCCATGGAAACAGTGCCTGTCTGAAGAATACATATGCTTGATACATATTTAAGTTTATATGAATTTATTTCTTAGCAAAATGATGCCTACCTTCTCAAGATCCACCAATTCAGCCCCCATTGCTGCCAACTCATTATCAGCATGCTCCAGAAGGATGACAGCAACACGTGAGTTTGAGGGATATAAATTACTTCTTTTAAGCTTGATTGATCTTGCTATATAGTTGTGGAAGTATGCTGGAGACCATATGGACAATATATTGCAAAACTGTTATCAAGCAGGATATTTTATAGAATTAGATTGGGTAGCACATATCTGGATTTTGAAATCACTGTTTCAGTGCAATCATCTGGGAGTAAATGTAGTACCGTTTATAGGATCATACAGTAACCTGTGTTCAATAGACCAAGGTGACTGATCTCCTCTGGCATAGTTTAGAACAAAGAATCCTGTGTTTCATGGAAACAAGAATACTAACCTGAAATTGTTGTGAAGGATCTGTAGGAAACATCTTAGAGTCTCCTAATTAAACAAGGACAGCAAAGAGAGGAAGAAACAGAGTCTTTGAAAAGCAGTATGAGTTTGATTGACAGTGGTAGATTTTTGTCACTAAGAGGATGCCCTATTCTCTATGTGAAGGCCAGTGACAATGTTAAGCTTCCAGAGACAGAGTGAACAAAGGCAATCCATTAGGGATCAGGAAACACAATCTAAGCTTGGCTCTTTTCACTCAGCATTTGTCCTTTAGTCACATTACTACTGTGTATCATTGGCTCACTCATTTTTATTACTCTCTAGTTTTCTGTTGTATGAATACAGTATAATTAGTTTAGTTTAGTAATTAGTCTCTGTCATGGAGAGACCCTTGTACAGTGTGTAGAGAACAGAGCATGTAATACTTTTAAGGGTGGTCAGTCACTGCTAGGTGTTGGAGTCTTATGTCAGGCCTCCAAAGTGCGGTGACATATTTTAAAAAATTGTTATCATTATTTGCAGTGGTGGGTGTCAGAACTCTTAAAGTTGTGTGCAATTTAGCCACACTTCCAATAGATGGCAGCAACATCCCATAGGGGTCCAAACTTGTGGCTTCTGTGGTTTGTTGACAAAATTATCTTAGATTTATTCATGCTAATTGGGTTGTCAGGCATGTTCACTTTAGCTGTTTAGGTTCACCATAAAAATCTAAAACCATTGAAGGGGAGGGGAGAAAAAGGGAGGGGAGCAGAGAAAAATATATAGCTCAATAAAATCCATAAAAAAATCTGAAACCATGATTGTAGAAAATTGTAGAGCAATTTTCAACAGTACAATAGGAAATTGAATTCAGGTCCTGTGATATCTAACCATGCCACCCCTTTATATATATTTAAAAGACCTCTAAAACTTTTAAATGAACCTTTACCTTAGATTTATTAGAGAAGTCTGCTGCAAATCTTTGGACCTATGTTGAGCTGAAGTTTTTGTGGAAGAAATACAAGCTGAAATAATGTTTTAGATTCATTATGAGAATCAAGATGTTTTACTTCTAAGTACCTCTGCATTTCAGACATGTTCATTAAGACATCAATTCTAGCATTCTATATAAACATTTTATACATTAAAATATTTTACCTTTTGATCATTTTTATGTGTATCAGTGTTTTTCCTGCATGTATGTATGTGCACCAATGCATGTCTGGGGTCCCTGGGTCCAGAATAGGGCACCAGCTTCCCTGGAACTGGAATTAGGGATGATTATGGACCACTATGTGGGTGCTGGAAACTGAACTTGGGTTCACTGCAAGAGCAGCCAGTGCTCTTACCCTGTAAGCCAGCTCTCCAGCCCCACATTTTATGCATTTTATGATGCAGTTGTTAGGAGTAGTATTAATTGCAATTCACATTAGTACTAATATGCACATTTGTATTAGACATATAGTTTTGTAGATTCATTTTGAAAGTGTATGTTGACTACAATCAAATTTGACTTTTTTAAAAAATAGAAGCATAGTTTGTGGTTTTAATCTAAGTATATTTGACAGAGTATCCTTTATTCTCCAATTTCTATAAAATAGGATGACAAGTACATGGCATGACCTCAGCCTCCATTTTCCTACTTGGGACACTAAGGCAGGAGCATCTCTTGGATCCAGGACTTTGAGGCCAGTACCACTGTGTTGGCTTGATCTCTACTTATTTTTGGATTCTCTGCCTTGCTTTTTAACATTGTCATAGTAACCGGAGTTGGTCTTGTAGACACAGTGTATTGCTATCCTTTCTCATTAGCAGCTTGTAGTCCTTGGACAATGCCTTGGTGATAATTATAGAGTTTAGTTCCTTAACTACTCAGATCTTTGTTCAATATCAAAATTCTTCTCAAGTGAGCTGGTTTCACTCTCTCCCCTTCGAATTTCTTGCAGGAGACTGGTTTAACTTCCAGTCTTAACCATGAATGTTTCTTCTGACCCAGAGCTTCCTTGCCTTTCATGTCACATTTTGATAACAGTGATCTTAGTTACTCAGTTTTCTTCCTCCAATTAAACCAATTACCTTGCATAGCAGGAATATCAGTAATCATATTCCTGCACCTAGAAGATACACATGGTTATCTATTTAGATTTTGTATAGTTTGTTGGAAAAGATAAAAAGGGAAAAATTAAAAGTCTCATCATGAAAGTTGCAGTGTTAAAGAGTGAGTCTTGCTGTAGATCCCTTTGTCCATATATCTTTACTTGCAAGTGTTCATTGCAAAGAGCCATTGGTCAAGTTAGAGGTCTCTGGTTTCTACTAAACGATTGATGCTGGGTCCTCACTAGGACTCTCCCTGGGCATCCTGTTGTTCTTCTGTGTTGTTGAGATCCTGCAGCTTTGGGTCTGCAGGTCAGGTTCCTTCACCTACTGCAGTAGGGGTTATTGTTGGGGCAGGCCAAGTCATGACCCTGGGTTTGGGCCTGGGCAGCTGTAGGGTTGGTCCTCCAGATGAGAATGGGGACAGTTCACCCATGTCTACAGCTTCAGGGCTGGCTCCCCCATGCCTGCGCTAATAGGGTTGACTCTCCCACTCTTATAACCACAAAGCCAGCTCTCTCACATACCCCAGCTGTTGATGGGGGTGGGTGGGGGCAACTCTCCCCTGCCTGTGCTTCCTCAAGACAGATGCATAAAGGGGACAACTCTCCCTTGCTCACTGCTGGCTCATTCACAGCTCCACCAACAGGGTTGGGTTTATTGTGTTGCTCAGGTTAGGTGCAGGGCGTGTTTTCTGGCTCTTGTGACCTCAGGGCCAGTTCTCCCACCTGCCTCAGGTGTTGGTGGGAGGGGGGAGTCATCTTTCCCCTGCCCATGCTGCCACAGGACAGATGAGAAATGGGGCAGTGCTCCCATCCTCACAACTTCGGGGCTAGCTCCCCCACACCTCCCTTAACAGGGCTGGCTCTATTGCAGGGGGAAGAAGGGGGGAAAAGGGACAGTCTCCTACCCTTGTTACCTCAGGGTTGACACTTCCACATGCCTTTGGCCTTGATGTTTACCCATTTTTTATATTTTTGGTTGTGAGCCTAGCCTTTAATGGCTGAGCCATCTCTCCAGCCTAACCCAGTTTTTGTAATTTGGAAATCTTATCCATGTCTGAAATATATCTTGGTCATATATCCCTTCTAGTCTCTCCAGGACTCCCTGTCACATCTCCTTCCTTACTTCATGTCTTCCTTTTAAATTTATTGATTTATTTATTTAAACCCATGGAGTCCAACCAATGCTTTTCAGACTGAGGCTTCTAACTTGATTTCCAAAAAATAGAGTAACAGTTTTCTTCTATAAGTTTTATTTCTAAATAAAACATTGCAAAAGAAAAAGCAACAAAAAAACCTATATTTCAAAATAGGAGGCTTTTGGAGCCCCAGGGATCTTGAATGGGAGTTCTCTTTGCTGAGCCCCAGAGGACTTGACTGACATGCTCACAGGGAGCTATGCAGGCAGCAACAATACTGGAAGTAGCATCCAGACATAAAGAGAAAATAAATTGCTTTCATCACAATGAAAAGTGAGGTAGAACCTCCATGATGTCTTTGCATGCTAGAAGTCCCCAGAGATTGGGAAAGTGCTCTGGTTTATTTTCTTTTTTTTCCTCTGAGAAAAGCCTCACCTTTCATGTAGCTCTAGCTGGCCTGGAATTCACTATGTAGACAGGTTGGCCTGAAACAAACGTCTGCTTGCCTCTGCCTCCCGAGTGCTGGGATTAAGGCCTGAGCCACCACACCAGGGTCCCACCTTGCTTTTCATAGATCTAATGTTTGCCCTATATTTGTTTATCTTCACTCCACTTTGCTGAGCACACATCCTTTGATTTGCCAACTTTCAAGATAAAAATTAACCTAAAATTCTCCTAATGCCAAAAGTCATTGAAATAACACAGCCACAAATTGATTAAGCTATCAGGAAAAAAAAAAAACTCATGGTTTGGGGCTGCATGGAACAGCTCCGGCTGCTCTTTCAACTATTAGTAGCTTTTTTTTCTGACTGAAAGAAGATTCTAAATTTAAAATCTTTATTAAAAATCTCTGTTGTTTGGTCAAGCATATATTTATCTGCAATGAAATCTTTCTCTTTGCATTGAGAATACAGAAAGCACTTTTGTGCTCGGTTATCAAAGAGGCTTATTAATAAATATTCCTCATAGTGCTAAACCGGAAAGAAGAGAAGGCAGCACAATATATGTTAGGTCACAATTTCCAGACTACTGTGCTTGTTAGAGGGCAGATAAACAGACTCCCATTAGAATGTTCTGGGTGCCAAAAGAAGCATTTTAGAGCTGTCTGAAATAGGACAGGACACAACTTTCCCCTCTAAAGAGGGCCTGTGAGTGGAATATAGAATTCACTTCAGAAAAATCACTGCAATCCAGGGTGTGGCTCTCATTTTTTTCAACCTCTTCAAATCTTTCCCAGATGGACTAGAGCTAATCAAGTTCAGAATAGATGTTTACATGAGCCTCGATGCCTAGTTTAGCTGCCAGCAAAGGACAAAACTGCAGAAATTTGCACTTGGACCAGGGCTACAACTCTCCATCTGTTGAGGAAAACATGCAGACAGACAGATTACAGATGAGGCTATTTGGAGAGAAAGGAATCAAAGCTAAGTAGACAATGTATGTCAGGGCCTGGTGGGCCAGATAGAGGTCTAAGGAAGGCTGACATCCTAGGACATGACACTTGCCTGCTTCTCTTTACAAGTATTCCTTTTTGTCTGTCCCCAAACACCCATCCTCCTTGATATCAATGAATTACTTATAGATTGGTGAGTGGGCAGTTTCCCCTGTGTTTGGTCAAAGAAACTTTTCTCTCTACAGTGTCTCTGATATGCATTTTATCTGTGTATTTTAAGCCAACTTCATGGTTTGATAGGTAGAATTTGGTAGACATCTGGTTGCTGTTCCTATGATTTACCAGTTGCCTCTAATTCTTTGTAACTATAGATGATTACACAAATTGATTGAATGTGGCCAATCCTTGCTTTATCGGACACACGTGGCTGAGGGCAGTCATGAATGTGGTTCAACACAAAATCATATACTTACTCAAAATACTATGAGATTTCTTTGCTACTAGTTTTTGTAATTTGAGTGCTTGGTTCTCCAGTGTGAACCTTGCAGATGACCATGTCAAACTGCCATGTCAAAAGGCTGGACACACTTGCCAGGGCATGCTGCACTACACAGGTTTTCACAAGGTGTCTAGTCAGCACTCCAAGATTAATCATTTGCTATGTGTAGTCTTAAAAGTGAACAAATGGGTCGGTGACATAGCTCTGTACAAGAAGGGACTTATTGCGAAAGCTGGTCACTTGAGTCCTATGTGGTGGAATGAGAGAACTGACTGCTAACAGTTGTCCTCTGCCCTTCATATGCATGCTTTCACTCAACGCACACACATGCATGCATGCACACATGCACACACACATGGTTTGTAACTATAGAAACTTGGACAAATGTAGTGCTCACCTTTTCTGAGATCACCTGCACAAAGGAATGATCATTTATGCTTTATTAACCTGTGATCATATAACGCTTTGGATCCCCCTGATTTAAAACTGAGTAGGGGGAGCCATCCTGATTGCATATATGATGCTATCTACTCCCTCATGTATGATCTCTGCACAACCTTCCTGAGCTCCTGGTATCTCATCTTTGCAGATATAAGCCAACTGTTTATATATCAGAGCTTCACCTCCTTCATTCCTCTTCGAATGCTGCAAGGCTCGTGTGTATATGTCTCGCTGGCCCCTCTTCCCATGAGCACAGAAATAGCCACACCAGCCACTTGCAAGCATGGCTTGGAACCTTTACAAGCTGGGTGTGGAAGCGACTCTCTTCAGAGCTGCCAGGCCAGATGGCTGGCTGGCATTGTCTAACTGGAAGACAGGCAGACCACAAGCTTTTATGGGCCACATTCTAGAAGCAGAAAAGCAGCCAAGTTCTGAAATAAAACTATAATGTTAGACTTTGCTTCAGTGCCTGCACACATAGGGAAGCCAGTATGCATAAAGTCTGGTTTGGTATTACAAGACAGAGTCGTGTTTGTTCTAATAAAACTTCTGTCTTACAAATAAGCAATCTGGATGCTTTTTATCTTATGAAATCTTTAAGAAGAAAACTTGATCCACATGATTCAGAAAGAGGAAAGTCACACACCGAGTTTCAATTTATTTTTGACTCAATTCTTGCGAGCTGAGGAAGTGTCTTGCAGGGCACATCTGACCCCTGACCTTGACCCTCAGCCTGCAATGTAACCATCAGTGAGACTCCATCTGGACTGAGCTGCTGCTGGGAGGTGTGTTGTGAGCCTCACCATAAAGATGTGGCTTCTAAGAAGCCCGGCACCTCTGGCCTTCTCTCCCATCAACTCCTGTTTCCTGTGACAGATGCCACTCACAGCTGGGCATGTTGTTTGTGCACCTATCTGCATGCACCTATTTCCCTTCTAGTTTCTGTTTTTGCTATAAGACAAAGCTGGTGTTCTTTCTGCATTTAACATTTTTGGTGTTGGTGAACTTACATCTTGGGAGGCTCTGGAATGTTCTGTATCACAGATGACGTCTTTGGTGGTTTTCTAACAGCAGGACATGCATGAGATTTCTGTTTCAGCCAGTTAAGTACTTTTATCCTGGTTTTGAAAGTGTGGTGTGGTTTTCCCCATGTTCTAGGCACAAGCTCTTCTTCTGAGTCACTCTGCAGGTTGGCCTTCTTAATGTATCTGTTTTATTTTGATCTAATTGGTTTATTTTCATTAATAACACTTTAAATTTATAGATCATGACTGCATATTTATAACATTCAATGTGGTGGTTGATTCAGTGTGGAATGATGGTACCAAGTTGATGAACATATCCTCCATTATCTATCTTTTCCTTTGGCATTCTGGATGTGTTATGATTTTTGGAGGAGTCTTCCCAAAGCACATGTCTTTCTAAAAATTTTATATATGTCTTTTTTCATCACACACACACTTATTTATATATATCTTAAAATGTACATTAAATATACATTTAAAATATATAAAATATATTTTAAACATATATTAAAATATATATTTAATATATATATGTTTGTGTAATTAAAAATAGATTCTTCTTTCATGCAACACATCCTGAACACAGTTTCTACTCCTCCCAGTTATTATTCCTGTTCTCTCCCCTCAGACTAATTCCTCCTCTGTTTCCTCTTCAGAAAAGAGGTGGCCTCCAAGAGATTACAGTCAAACAGGACAAAACAACATACAATAAGAGAAAGCAAAACCCCTCATATCAAGGCTGGACAAGCCAACCCAATAGGAGGGAAAGAGTTCCAAGAGCAGGCAAAAGAGTCAGAGACATCCCTGCTCCCAGTGTTAGGAGTCCCCCAGGACCACCAAGCTAACAACTATTACATATACACAGAGGACCTGTACAGACCTATGCTGGGACTGTGCTCGCCATTTCGGTCTCTGTGAACCCATGTGAGCCTTGCCCCAGCTCATGTCTTAACAACTGGACTCCCAGAATGAGATATTTGGGAAGTGGTAGTTCCTTTGTCAGGTTGGAGCCTAATCAGCGGTCACTAGTCCATGTGATCCATCACGCTAGTGTCTCAGTCTCTCTTCCTTCTGGTGTTGTGGGGGCATCCGGCAGAGAAGACTGCTGGGTCATGGATTTAAGTCAATAGAAAACCTTTATAGCCGGTGACTATAGTGTGTGTTTGGGATTCCAGTGTGGCATTTCTCATGGTGAGCTTTAAGCACAAAACCCATATTCTGGGCCGATACACTTCAGCTAACAAGATCAGTAAACTAGAAGCGGAACTACAGAAGCTAAAACGCAAGAATAACACATTGGAGACGTTCCCAGAACTATGGACTTTGATGGAGTAGACTTTGTTTTCATTTTGTCAGGTGGTGATGTCTACATGCCGGGTTTTATGGTCTGAATGGCACTCCCACCACACAGTCAGCTGTGCTGAGGGATGCCGGCTCAGGATGTGGGAGGTTTGCTGCTCCCCACCATTGCCATCAGTGCTCTCATCACAGCCGTAAAGTAATGGGACTTTCCAGTCTCAGCTACAACTTCCAGAACTGTGGCTAACTAACCTCTATCTCTTTATAAGTTATCTGCCTCAGCATCCCATTGTAACAGTGGATAGCTGACTAATGTGGCCTGTTTACTTAAAGGCAAGTTTGACTGTACTCTATTTCCCAAAGGTGATTTTCCTCAGAGATCCTGGTGAGATGCAGAGCAGGAGGGGCTGCAGCGTCTCTTTGGTAAGCATTTCTGTGACATCGTCAACCTGCCCATTTGGAACGAGATGATTTCACAGCACTCTTGGTCACCTTTCTTCAGTCACTGAAAACTGACCTGCAGCATTCTGGCATTGCAAAAATACTTGGCTTATCAAATGCATTTAACCCACATTTGCTGAATGATGAATTAATCTTAGAATTTTAATATATGTTACTGATTTGACTCATAATATTTAAATTGACCCACTATTTATGCTTAGAAAATTTCCAGGCCTGCCTACCTAAACAAAGAAAATAAACAACAACAACAACAAACCCAAAAGCAATACCAAAAAACCTAAAACTCACACAGGAAGAAAGTTTTGGGTAGAGATTTCAGGTAAATATGGTTATTATGACTGTTTAAAAATTGACATACTGTATTGCAACAACATATAAATCCATTTTTTGTTTTAAAAGGATCAGTTTATAGAAGTTCCAGATAGAGTCATTTTTATGCATACTAATTTTAAAGAGCACTGTTTTCAAAAGTGGAATTCATAAAGATTGTGCATTGGTTGGCCTTGGGTTTTCAAGTCAATTAAAGTGTGTATGAACAGCAACTTAGGGTTTTTTTCTGTATTTGATACAGATTTCCTCAGGTTTTTGGTCTCCTCCACCAGATGGCAATTTACATTTTTTTAAAGCTTTAATTCTAATTTTGGAGTGAGGACAAGTGCAACTCTTTTACAATTTAAATGTTCATGCTTTTATATATATTTGCCACCTGAAAATGACACTTCACCGTGCAAATGCCAGGATAACAGTGTAAGCTAATTTTATGAGAGAAGCATTAAATAGAAAATGTCAGATGGGCAAACAACTTCTAATTCGAGTAAAAAAATGAAAATCAAAACAAATATTCTACTTAATGATTAGCAATAAAATATGTTAAAATAATTTAAAAGTTACATTTTTCTGAAGGTTTTGGAAACACTACATGAACAATAGTATGTTAATCATTTATTTATGCTGAAAATATGAAATGGCTTTAAAAATTAGAAAATACTGTTAATTTTGTGTTAAACGTTTGGGTTGAATCCACATAGGTTTCTTACTCTTTCCTAAAGCTCACCTACAAATGACACTATTTTATTATTATTATTAAATAAAACCACTGAGATGTGGGCCAGTGAGATGGCTGAGCAGATAAAGGAGCTTGCAGCCATGTTTTCAGTTCAAAACTCCAGGATCCACCTGGTGAAAGGTGCAAACAAATTTCCTGCAAGCTGTCCTCTGATCTTCACCTGGGGGCTGTGGTATGTAGCCTCCAAACACACACATGCACAGACACACACACATGCACACACACTTGCACATGCACACTCACACTCACACATCCTGAATTTTAAATAAATGTTTAAAATGTGGTTTGACTATGAAATGTCCCTAAAGGTTCATGGGATTAAACTCTTGTTTCCCAGCAGGTGGTGCTGTTTTAAGAGGGTCTGTTGTCCTCAGAAGGTGGAGAGAGCTGAGGGAAGAGAATCATTGTAACCTGCTTCTCCTCCTCTCTCAGGCAATCTGCCAGTGTCCTGTATCAGAGCCTTCTGCCATCATGCTGTCCCCACCATAATGGATTATTCCCTTGAACAAGTCCTTCCCTAGCTCCAACCCCAAAATGGCTCCCTCTATCAAGATCTCTCTTTCATTGCTCTCCCACTCGTCCCTCCCAACTCCGCCTTCTGGGTCCCTCATGCTCCCATCATCTTCTCCCTTCTACCCCACCTCCCAGTTTACCCAGGAGAGCTTAACTATTTCGTCTTCCTGGGGCCCTCCATGTGTGTCCTTCTTAGAGTCCTCCTTTTTGCCTAGCTTCTCCAGGGTCGTGGATTGTAGCCTGGTTGTCCTTTGCTTTCCGCCTAACATCCACTTATGAGGAGGACACGCCGCGTTTGTCTTTCTGGGTCTGGGTTACCTCACTCAGGATTTTTTTTTTTCTAATACCATACATTTGCCTGCAAATTTCAAGATGCCATTCCTCTCCACCCCCATTCCCCGCTGAGAAATACTCCATTGTGTAAATGTACCAGGAATCCACAAAGATGATCCCAGTTAAGACTCCTAGCAGTAGTGGAGAGGGTGTCTGAAACGGGCCTTCCCCTCTAATCAGATTAGTGACTACCTTAATTGTCATCATGGAACCTACATCAAATTGATGGAAGCAGATGCAGTGACCCACAGTCAAGTGATGGGTGGTTCCCCTCCGTATGCTGTACATCCCTACCTCTGCACATATAGTACCCAAGACCGTGCCCAGTGTGGGCCAGCATCTCAAAGGCCATTAGCGGAAGGCGTTCCCACAGCAGTCAAGCACTGGTCTGAACTCCTGGAGATGAGTAGAAGAGAGGGCGGAGGGATCACATGAGCAAGGGGGGTGGGGAGCGGAGTCAAGATCATGATGGAGAAAACCACCGAGACAACTGACCTGAGCTAGTGGGAGCTCACAGACTCTGGACTGTCAGGTGGGGAAACTGCATGGGACCAAACTAGACCCTCTGAATGTGGGTGACAGTCATGTGGCTTGATTTTTTTGTTGGGGCGGCAGGGGTGGTGGGAGGAAGGGGACTGGTAGTGAGATCAGGACTTATCCCTGGTATATGAACTGGCTTTTTGGAGCCTATTTCCTATGGTGGGATACTTTGCTCAGCCTTAATACAGGAGGGAGGGGCTTGGTCCTGCCTCAACTTGATATGCCAGACTTTGTCGACGAGGGGGTGGGGGCAGAGAGAACGGGGGGGGGGACTGGGTTTGGTATATAAAATGAAGAAAAATGTTTTAAGTTAAAAAAACTTAAAAAAACCAAAAACCCCTCAAATCCTTCCTTCAGGAAATTATTTCTGTTGGCTGTTCTGTCATAGCTACAAGAAAAGTAGTTAACACAGGTGGGTAGGAAAAGCCAGAGAGAAGTGAGTTGATTCTCATTCAACAACCCTAGAAATTAAGGTAGTAGGAACCTGCACAGGGTGAGCAGGGCTGAAAACTGACCCTTCACTGAAAATGTAATGCAAAACAGATAGGTTTCTAGGCAGACTGTCTCCCTATCTTGTGTTCAGAAAGCCTTTCCCCACAGTCTACCATTGCTCCAGCAAATGACAGAAGCCAGGGAATTGGACCAGGCTCTGTGGGCCTGGGACCATGAGCTATATATACAAGAGGGAAAACTAAAACAGAGGGTTAAGATCGTATCTACACAGTGAGTAGCTGGAGCCCTCGTTCACCATACACCCATTCTACTCTATCCTATTAGCTCCTGAATACTGCTTATTAGGTTGGAATCTCCTGGGAGACAGGAGGCTTCTATACAGAGCCAAGGCTCCCCAAGATAAAAGAACAGGTGAGGCCTACAGCAGGGCTCCACAGATCAACTACAAGTCCTTGCAGGATTAATAACAGAAGCCCAGCCAACCACAGTCCATGGCCACGAATGTCAAGCTGCATGCTTTGTTTTTAAAAGGGAGGCTTTATTTATTTATTTATTTATTTATTTATTTATCTATCTATCTATTTATTTATTTATTTAAAGCAAGTCCAGTTCCACATCACAGTTGAGCAGGAAGTACAGAGAGTGCTCACACCCCCTACGCTTACACACGTGCAGCTTCCTCCTTTACTGACACAGTGGTGTTTTTGCTGCAATTGATAAACCCTCTCAGGAGCATTATCGCCCGACTCGTCACTGGTTTTCTTTGATGCTCCATGTGTGGTGCTGTTCATTGTGAGCTTGGACAAACATGTCATAACAGGCAGCCCATATTACAATCTCATAGCCCTAAAGATTTCTCTGTGCTCTGCCCATCTCTCCCTGGTGTATGAATGACTACTGAAAACGTTGATATTTTAAATGCGTCCATTATTTTGTCTTTTCTGAAGCATCATACAGTTATTGTATTGTCTGTTCAGTTTTTTCTTTTTACTTAGCAATATCCATCTAAGATTCTTCTGGATCTAGTCTTTTACTTTGATCTTGTAGTTATTATTTTCTTTTTACTTTTATTTCTTTGACATGGGGTTTCACTACATGGCTCAGGCTAACTTAGAACTCATTATGTAGACCAGGATGCCCTTGAGTTTATAGTAATCCTCTTGCCTTAGCCTCCTGAATATTATATTGCAGATTGGAGAAACCATGTCTGGCTTACTTTCTTTTTCTAATTGAAACTTTGTTATGAATAGTCAATGTAGGTAACAATCTACAGTGTGGAATACCTTTACTATAGATTACAAAGCTTTCATATTTAGAAGTTCGTGTAACATAGTTTTAGCAATATAATGTGTAATGCCCAGACCTTCTGGTATAGCTTTTAATAGTAGGGATACCTAAAGTGTTATTAATATAATTTGCATTTGTTTATTTGTGTCTGCACCTGAGCACTTGTCAAGGCACGCATGTGGAGTTCAGAGCCTTGTGGGCCCTAGGGGTTGACCTCAGGTCATTGGCCTTGTTGGAAAGCGCCTTTACCTGCTGAGTCCTCTCACCAATGTGAGTATTCATCTAATTTTTATTTTGCAGAAATTAAATTCAAGATACTAACAGATGTATGTGCATATGGTAATGGAACCAGAGCTTCTTTCTTTCTTTCTTTCTTTCTTTCTTTCTTTCTTTCTTTCTTTCTTTCTTTCTTTCTTTCTTTCTTTCTTTCTTTCTTTCTTTTGGGGGTTTTCCAAGACAGGGTTTCTCTGTAACTTTGGAGCCTGTTCTGGAACTAGCTCTTGTAGATCAGGCTGGCCTCGAACTCACAGAGATCTGCCTCCCTCTGCCTCCCAAGTATTGGGATTAAAGGCATGTGCCACCACTGCCTGGCCATAGCTCCTTTCTATAAGCATTGAAATGACTAGATTGTTAGGGTTGTATATAATTGACTTTTATTACATTGATAGTTAAATTACAAAAGCATGTAATTGTTGCCTAGCTTTCGTAACTATCCTCCGAGGAGAAACAGGGGAAGGGAAAGATTTCTTTTCTGTTCTCAGTCATCATTGTCTGAAGGGGATTGGTTTTAACTAGAGGTTCAGAGGGAAACCTTAATTGTTTTAAGTCAGTCAATTAATATTCTCCAATGCCCTCTTTTGTTTGAATTTTTGGTGTGTGTGTGTCTTTATCTAATTATCCATGGAAATACACAATACACCTCTATTATTTCTACATCTTGGCTACTTGAACAATGCTGGAGTGAACAGTGTACCTGGTAGTCAGCTATCTTTTAGAGGTGTTCCTCTGTGCATATGCACACAAGGAGAATAGCTGGATCATTTGTTAATACTCTGCTAGCTTTAGTAGGAGCCTCCATACTATTTCTACAATTGGTCACCAACATTCAGTTCCCCGATGGTGTAAAAGGATTCTCTCTTCTCTACACACTTGCCCACATTTGTGGTCTCTTGTTTTGTTTGATTACAGCTATTCAAACAGACAAAAGGTCATTTGCAATTTCATCCAAGCTAAGGACGCTCATGAACTTCTCATACACCTGTTAGCCACTGCAAAATGATCTTTGGATGAACGTCTAATCTAATCACAACCTTTGTTCATTTTTAATTGGGTTATATGTTTCTTGCTGTTGAGCTGTATAGGAATTGACTAGCAATCCATGATCAGAAATGTGGTTTGCAAATATTCGCTCCTAGCCTCTTTACATTTTGCTGTTGCCTTTTCTGTGCAGGTATTTTTCAGTTGATGTATATTATTAGCTGCTTTTCTTGTCTCTGTGATAAAATACCCAACAGAAGCATCTTAAGGGATGACATTTTATTTTGAAGGATTGTTTCAAGGCATCATGGTGGAGAAGGCATGGCAGCAGGTGGACAGGTCACAGGTTATAGGGCACAGGTTACATGTCACACCATAGTGACTTATCAGCTTTGGAGTACAAGGCTAGATTGATACAAGAAGGGGACAGATATAACCTTCAAAGGGCTATCACCTATTGGCTGACATATGCTAGCAAGAGATTCTGTCCGAAAGGTTTCATAACCTTTCAAATCAGTACCATAGGTGAAAAAGGTATTCAAACACATGAGCGTAACTGGGCATGGTGGTGCAGGCTTGTAATACCAGCACTTGGGAGGCTCAGGCAGGACCTTTGTGAGTTCCACATCATCCTGGTCTACATAGTGAATTCCAGACCAGCCTAGTCTATATGGTAAGTTCCAGACCAGCTTGGTCTACATAGTGAGTTTCAGACCAGCCTGGTCTACATAGTGAGTTCCAGACCAGCCTGGTCTACATAGGGCGTCCTTGTACCAAATAAAACAAAAACAAACAAATGAGATAAGGGCTTCAGATTCAATTATAACAAGTAATCCTATTAATTCACATTGCTTTTTGAACATGAACTTTGACAAAATTTCCAAGAAATCACTGTCTAGAAGTTGTACTTGTTCCTATATATTTTCTTCTTGGAGACTTTTGAAGTCAGATCTTATGCTTAAGTCTCTTAAAAATTACCTGGAGTGGATGTTTTCATGTGGTATAAAACCACATTTGTTGGCTTTGCATGTGGAAATACAGTTTTTTCAATACCCTGTATTGAAGAGATGATTGTTCGCTATGTCTTCCTGAAGCTCTTTTTGCACTTCAGATGAGACCGTGTGCCAGGGTTTAATTCTGAGCTCTGTATTCTGTTTGTCTTTTTTTTTCACTACTGTACTGCTTACTACATCTTCGTGATGTAACTTATTGCTTTGTAATTTATTTTTATTCAAATTAATTCCCACTAAAGAGCTATTCCACTAATTAGTTACCGCTCTTAGTCTCACATTAGGTTAAGAATGCTTGGGCTTTGAGAGATTATTTGTTCAAAGTTATATTGCTCTAAGTGCCAGAGTCAGAATTCAACTCAAATTTGCCCACTATCAGCTTTCATAATTTGAATCACAAGTTGTGGCTCTGTCATGGAGAAGTCCCATTGTGTTCCTTGGTGTCTTGTTTTCCTCATGCATACTTGGGAAATGACCCCACATCTGCTTTGCAGGGTGATTGTTTCTTCTCATTAACCAGATGAGGGAATTATGCACCAGAAATGAAACCGTTAATGCAACCTACTATTTATAATCATATCCCCATGCTGTATTACTATCTTAGGATTTGTTCAATCTTATTTTCTACTTTGAATTCAATTCTTTAACCTGTATCTCCCATTCCCTCCTCTGTGTGCCCCACCTCCATATCCTTCATTTTATTTTTAAAATTTATTTGTATTTGATCTTTTCTTCCTGTATTTTCTCTCTTTCTGTTTTAAAGATTTCACATATAAATACAATCATGCCTTATTTATTTATTTATATAGGGTATAATGTAGCCCAGACTGACCTAAAACCCACTACATAGCTGAGGGTAACCTTGAACTCTTGATCTTACTGCTTCAACAAAGCTTCTTCAAATCCGAGGAAAAAGATTATTTATTTGAGAATTAACCTAAAAGACATTGTATGTCCCCACTGTGTCTCCCCTCCTCTCTCCATCTAATTTTTCCCCTTTTTTCTCCCTCCTTTCCCCTTTCCCTCCCATTCCACCCTCCTCTCCTCTCCCTTTCTTCCTTTTTCTTCCCCTTCTTCCCCTATGTCTCTCCTTCACTCCCTTTTACTTTCCCTCTCCCCCTTCTCCTTCTCTCTTTATCATTCATTTATTCTCATTCAGTGTTCCTGATTGGGCCTAAACTCTCAGCTTTCCATAGTAGCACCTGCTGAGTGTGCACCCACAGAGCTCGGAGAGAGAAAATGGCCTTAGCAAACCACACAGAGACCTGGGTTTAACCAGCCATGCTATTGCTAATCTCAGAGGAATCTTTACATAGCCACATTGTTTTCTTTACTCACTAGGGATTGCTGTTTCTAACTAAGCCTTGTTTTTAGTTGCCTCCTACTAATGATAAAGGCCTAATATTTCTCCTTTTGTTTCAGATAAAGCTTATCTTAGCCTTTCCCCCACAATTTTTTGGTGAGAAATTTTCCTCCTTCACTGGGTTTAACTCTACTTTTGCTTGCTCAGAAAATGAAAAGAGAAGGAAATTGAAAGATGACATTATAATTAGTATCTTTGACAACCTCTTTTCCTTTAAGATGTTTGACTGACAGTCCTCAGATCGTAGACACTTAGATGACACTGAAAAAATTATGATTAAGCCAACTATTGTCAGAAACAAAATATGGAAAGCTTTGTCTGTTAGGAGCAGTGAGGACAGACTAATTGTAAAGCACCAAGCACTGCATTAATTCTTTTCATTTATTTCTCCCTCTCTTCTCTCTTCTTCTTTTTGCTAATCCAAGCCAAGCATTTTAATGGTTTAGAAGTTTTTAATAGCCAGGTATTGTGGTGCATGGCAATAGCCATACCGCTTAGGAGGATAAGGTAGAGGATTGCTTGAGTATACAAGTTTAAGACCAACATATACAACATAGTGAGAACTTGTCTCTAAAATAAATATCCCTCAGTCTTGGCCATGCTTCTTGTGTGTGCAAATGTATACTTGTGTGTGTGCATATAGAGAACACAGATCAACATTGGTTGTCTAGCTCATTTACTCGCTATCTTAATTTTTGAGAGAGGATTTTTCCTGAACCTGGACTTCTTAAATTTGGTTGGACTGGCTGGCCAGAGAGCTTGAAGGATCTATTATCTCTGCTTCCTCAATACTGGATTATAGACACATGTCACAACACTTGACTTTTTACATGGCACTGAAGATCCAAATTTAGGTCATCATGCTTGCATGGCAAGCACTTCACAACTGAGTCATGGAATAAGAAAAATATTTGAAATAGAAACATAAAAACTAATGACAAGACCATGTAATGTTTCTATACATGTTTGCATTTTACAATGCTTAAAGCAGGCCAAACATGTTTATCTTTTCAAGTATTTATCACTTCTATATTGTGAAAACATTAAAAAAAATCTTTCTTCCAGCCTTTTGAAATTTTCACTGAATTACTGCTAACTATACCCACCCTACAGTGCGAAAGCAATCTCAAACAAAAGGAACAAAGCAGGAGAAGCTTTCTGACTTCAGCTGTAGAATATTCATCATGCTATATTAGAATTGATTGATTTTGTAAAATAGCCTTTTACAAAGTCATTGTTTTTCAATGAAAGAAATCAGATAAGTTAGCGCCTCAGCGTCAATCTACAGCTCTGAGTCTGTTCTCAGACCTCATCATCAACTGAATGAGGAAAGGCATTTACAGAGCTCCCATCTGGTCCCCTTTCTCCATATGCTAATGTATATTCACACAGCCTACATATTCAGATCAACCTTCTACAGATCTGACTGTTGTATTAAAGAAAACTGTGCAAAAGCAGTTACGTAGTGAAACCTAGCACTGAACGATGATTAGACAAAGCTATTTGTAAATCATACCTGGATCTGAGTTCCTCCACAAACCTTGTGAAAGAGTCTAAGGGAGTCACCTAAGATAAGTTTGAAAAGATTTCATTTCTTGTGATCTAACTCCTTCTACTTTGTGATGCACCCAGGTGTTTCCATTTCTAGGTCCTGGGAGCATCTCATTTCTTCACTACTTTCATTTGAGCACATGGTTTATGGTTAGCAGGCTCTGACTCCCTTGGCCTTCTTCAGCAATGGTCCTGCTGTGGAGCAAGAGGGTCTTAAGTGCTTGTGAATTTTCTCTGTCACATGTAAGAAAAAAAACTGAATGCATAACTCACTCCAAAGGAAACCAATTAAAGCCATACAAACTGTCTCTTGGGTCATAGAGGAGAGACCAGTTTAAGGAAGTAGTCCCCTACTCAGACTCTACACTCTCTTGGGAATGCATTCATCTCCTGAGACATTTTGAAATTAACAAATCTTCCTTTCACCCTGAAAGAATCCTGGAGCTCATATAGAGGCCACGCCTAACCTTGTTAGATAGTATGCCTGTTTTCCATAGAATCTATCACTACTTCCCTGTATGACTCTGAGTTACACTCCTTGTAACAGATTCTCAAATTCTCTATTTTCTTATCCTAGACCTTAATCTTCTGAACTTTTAAATGGGACTGCATGGATGGAACATGTTTTAAAGACATTGGAAATATTTGAGAGTGAGAAAAAGTGACAAATAGATCTCTTCTTTTACCTCATGTTTGTGTAGCTGTCTGGCTTAAAGAATAAGGAAAAGACAGAAGGAGCATAATGGCAGAAATGAAGAGAAAAAGAGAAAGAATTAGGTAATGTGCTTAGGAAACTTTGAAAAGACAAATAATATTTAAGGTCTCCAAAGCATATACCAAGACAGACCCTTTCTTCTTCTCTCTATCTGAACTTGCTATCTTCCCTAACCAAATGTATAGAAAAAAATGGTCATTGCTTTGTACTAAGATACCAACAAGGTTTAAGCTCATGTCCAAAAGGATCATGTCTATTGGTCCTGAGGTTCTAACTTTCACTTCAGGAAAACACTGGGCAGTAACTGGGAAGAGCATCTCAGAGGGAGTAAGAGTGGCCACTCAGACTATGGAGAAAATGAGTCTATTCAGATACATGAGATGACTGCTTCCCCACGTGACTATAATCTAGCTCCTATTTTATCTTCATCCACTCTGTAAAACTTTGACTTAACTGTGTCAAAATATTATCAAAGGTAATATTTTAAATTTTAAAAATTTTATTATATATATGTGTGTGTGTGTGCTCTGCCTGTATACCTTTATGCCAGAAGAGTGTTGGCAGAAGCCACTAGTTAGTTCCCAACTGTTCAGCCCCAAAATAATCACACAGAAACCATATATTTAAATCACTGCTTGGCCCATAATAAGTTAGCTTCTTATTGGCTAACTCTTTTCTTAAAAAAAACTTTTTTATTTACTACTTTTTAAATTAAAAAATACCAATCCAAATTCCCACTCCCTCCTCTCCTCCCAGTCCCCTCCTACTCTCTCCACCCACCCTCCCATCTCACCCCCTCCAGTCCTAAGAGAGGGCAATGCACCCCACGCTATGGAAAGTCCAAGGCCCTCCCTACTACATCTAGGTTGGGCAAGGAATACATCCAAAGAGAATAGGCTCCCAAGAAGCCAGTACACGCAGTAGAGACAAATCCCAGTGCCACTATCAGTGAGCCTGTACTGGCTTCTTGGGTGGAGGAGTTTTTCTAGAGCCAGGTTTCTTGCTAACCCCATAATGGCTCCCTCAATCAGGATAGCTCCTTCCTTGCTCTCATATCTGTCTTTCCTCCATCTCGACTATCCCATTCCCTCAAGTTCTCCACAACTCTCCCCATCTCCCATTCCTTCTACCCCCTGCCCTCATGCTCCCAAATTTTGTCTGATGATCTTGTCTGTTTCCTTATTGGCTAACTCTTACAGATTAATTTAACCCATTTCTATTAATCTGACTCTCACATCACCTCCCCTTTTCTGTTTAAATAAAAAAGAAGGTTTTAAATTTCCCATAGAAAAATTACATATAACAAAACAGGTGTCAAGCAATAATTAGTTACAATATTTATATCTACTTTATCTTTTATCATAACTAAGGAAAACTATAACTATAAATTCTTCCACTCCATCAAAGACTTCAGAAGGCTACAATATTACCTAAGTAAATAGGAAGTACATTGTAAGCAACTTCCAAAACTCTAGAATTGACAGAGACATCTTGCTATCTGACCAGTCACCCAAAGTTCTTTTGTACCATTCGGGCATCCATCATTCAGCCTACAGGCCCATAGTATCCAGCAGACTTTTCCATCAAGTAGGAAATTTCAAAGACAGTTCCACCTATATCGGCAGTTTGTCAGTCACTTTCTTCTGTGTCCTTCAGAATGTCTCATGAAGCAGGAAACCCAAAGGCCTTTTAGCCTCTTTGATGCCCATTTCTGTGGGTCCTTCATTTCTAGTTCTTCCTTTTGAAAGAATTTGGTGCTTCCAGGAGCATATGCGTCTCACTGCAATGAAAAGTCCTAAATTCTTAAAATATTTAAATGCCATATTCTGAAGGTCTCTGAAAGAGTTGAAGAATACATAACTGAAATATATCTCTATATATCTAGAAAACCTAACTAATATAACTACAAGCTTGACTACTATAGATGACTATCTATTAACCTGTATTTCTTAATTGTACATTACATTTTTAAATGAACTACACAATCACAATACCTTAATCAAGAGCAGAAATATACATATAACAAAATTGACCTCAAATTTGTACCAATAAACCAAGATTCATACCAATGCAAATCTCTATAGCATATCCCCATTTAATGTAAACAAACATTTATAAACAATATTTGGGAATATGGGCATAGTTTTCTCCATACTGCTTCATGCTGATTGTTGGGCATAGTAATTTTTGGGGGTGTTCACAGCAATCTTCAGGGGATCTTGTTCCATCAATCCACACCAGTCTGGAAAGCAATCCATAGGTTCTCATCCTCTGTGAAAACAAGAGAAGAACCTCTTTTCAAAAGCAACATATTCTTAAACCCAAATTTGGAAGTCATGATACCTTTATAATATGCATCCTGGTTTAAAGCTTAGTAGCCCATATAATGAAATGTTTCTCTGTACTTAGCTCATTCAGAGTCAAAAAATTCAAAGATAACACAATAATATACATAATCTAGTCTCTCTGTGAATTTTTCTTTTTTACATGGCTTATTTTTCTTTACTACTTTAATCTATGACAATCTGTACTCTGTCTCTTTAAAGACTTTATCCTTTTTTTAAGCATTAACTTTTTTATGACTCTCTATAATCTTTTTGTTCTCTCTTTCAAGCCTACGTCTATTTATCCAACATTATGACTCATCTGGATTTGTCTTTATTGCATATCTGTAATTCTTTACTGTCCAGGAGCACTTTTTAAAATGCTAAGGGCTTCTTAAAACTTAAGCTGTGCCATTACTATGGTGTATATGGTACTTTCTGCTTGCTTGCCTAGTCTAAAACTTAAGCTGCACCATTACTATGATATATATGGTACTTTCTGCTTGCTTGCCTAGTCTAAAACTTAAGCTGCACCATTACTATGATATATATGGTACTTTCTGCTTGCCCACCAAGTCAAGCATGATGGAGCCACTTGGGCCTCTGAGAGCCATGCACATAGCCCCATTCTCAGGCACATGGCCAGTCCATTTTTGCCATTAAGCAAGCTGCAGCAATCTGCTCACAAACCCATCCAAATGCTCCATCCCCCGAAAGAGCCAGAAGTCACACTGGCAAGGCCCAGAAAGCTGGCATTTTAAAATGGTCACAGATGAATCAGAAAAACCTCTCTTACGGGAGCTGTGGCATGCCACCAGCAAACAGCAAGAAGCTGTATTAAACTCTGTATTTTTGTGTCTTTTCAAGTTTTCTCAGGTTTTATGTGGATTTTAGTTCACCATGTTGGCATGCCAGTTTGTTGAGGGAGGCTGCTTGTTGGTTCTTGGTCACCCAGCTAGCTTAGGCCCGAAATAATCACATAAAATTTGTATTAATTAAATCACTGCTTGGCCCATTAGCTCTAGCTTCTTATTGGATAACTCTTACAGATTAATTTAACCCATTTCTATTAATCTGTGTATCGCCATGTGGCTGTGATTTACTGGCAAAGTTTTGGCATGTCTGACTCTGGCAGAGGTTCCATGGCATCTCCCTGACTCCACCCTTCTTTCTCCCAGCATTCAGCCTAGCTTTCTCTGCCTACCTAAGTTCTACCTTGCTATAGGTCCAAAGCAGTTTCTTTATTCATTAATGATAATCACAGCACACAGAGGGCATCAAGTCCTATTATAGATGGTTGTGAGCCACCATGAAGTTGCTGGGAACTGAACTCAGGATCTCTGAAAGAACAACCAGTGTTCATAACCTCTGAGGCATCTCTCTAGCCCACAAAATAGTATTTTAAACTATTGGTTAGGATCTGACCACCTTGCCCATGGTAATTTTGACTGTATGAGTCAAATGACAAAAATTTATGCTAAAGTACTATGGTTAATTAATGAATTTGGCAAATAATAAGTGCATTTGGAGAGTTAGGCATTATTCTGATACCAAACTTGGAGTCCAGTGATTAGTAACTGAAAATAAGATGACCAAGAATGTACTTTAAAACCATTTTCTCCTTCTTTTAGAAACCCAAAAAGACAGATTTATAACATCACAGAAAGATTGTGGATGTGAGACTCCACCCCTCCTACTCTTAATCTTATTAAGATCTCTGACTGAGAAAATCACCTTTGGAGATGAGGGGAGCACAGCAACCATGCCTTATTTGTCAGCTAGCCAGCGCTGCAAGACATCCGAGGCAATTAGCAGATAAAGACAGAAAGGTTACCTAGCCACAATGCTGAAGCTGTAGTGCAAGACTGGACAGTTTCATTGCTTTAGGGTTGGAATGGGAGCATTGGGTGGCAATGGTGGGGAGCATACTGGAGTAAACTGCTCACATCCTGAGTCAGGAGGCAGAGAGAGGAGAACAGTGACCACTAGTGACCACTGATTAGTTTACAGCCTATCAAACATTCCATCACCTCCCAAATGTCTCATTTTGGGAATCCATTTGTTAAAACATGGCCATTTTCAGACCAAGCAGTGCACACAGAATGGCAAAGGAAAAAGGGGGTAATGAATATGTTCATTACCTTAGCATCATCTATAGTAGTTTGAATGAGAATACTCCCCATAAGCTCATATATTTAAATACTGGTCCCAGTTAGTAGGATAATTTGGGAAGGATTTGGGGGTGTGGCCTTATTGGAGGAGGTGTGTCTCTAGGGATTGGCTTTGAGGTTCTAAAAGTCTGTGCCAGGCCCCCCTCTTTCTCCTCTTACTCCACTTCTCTTTCTCCTCTTCCCTCCCTCCATCCCTTCTTCCCTCCACCCTTCCTTCTATCTGCCTACAGATCAGGTGCTACACTTTTAGCTATTATTCTAATACCATGCTTGTCTGCTCCCTGCCATGATGAACATGGACTAACACTCTAAAACAGTAAGCAAGCTCCCAATTGATTCTTTCTTTTATAATATTTGCATTGGTTATCATTTTTCCTCACAGCAATAGAACAGTTACTAAGACATCATCATTTCACACTGAATTCATACATAAATTGAACATTACATTGGCTCCCATAAATAGACACAATTATGATCTGCAAATCTAAGGTGCTCTAAAATAAGTTAATTAAATCAAAGTAAAACAGGTTCACATTAAGAAAGCCAACATACAGAGTGAAACAGAGGAGGAGCTCATGCCTAGCATGCGGGAAGCCTGGTGTCAAGCCACAGCATGCTTGCAAACTAGGATAAAAGTACTTAGCTAACTGAAGTAGAATCTATGCATGTCCGTCTACCAGAGAACTGCCACAGATGTAATCTGTGACACAGAACATTACAGAGCCTCCCAAGATGTAAGTTCACCAACACCAAAAATCTTAAATACAGAAAGAACACCAGCTTTGTCTTATCACAAAAGCAGGAACTAGAAGGGAAATATGTGCCATGCAGGCAGGTGCACAAACAACATGTCCAGCTGTCAGAGGCATCAGTCACAAGATGCAGGAGGTGACAGGAGAGAAGGCCAGTCATGCAGGGCTTCTCAAAAGCCACTTCTTCTTGGTGAGGCTTACAACAGACCTTCCAACAGCAGCTCAGCCTAGGTAGAGTCTCAGTGATGGTTGCATTGCAGGTTGAGGGTCAAGGTCAGGGGTCAGATGTGCCCTGCAAGACACTTCCTCAGCTCACAAGAATTGAGTCAGAAATGAATTGAAACTCGGTGTGTGACTTTCCTCTTTCTGAATCATGTGGATCAAGTTTTCTTAAAGATTTCATAAGATAAAAAGCATCCAGATTGCTTATTTGTAAGACAGAAGTTTCATTAGAACAAGCACGACTCTGTCTTGTAATACCAAACCAGACTTTATGCATACTGGCTTCCCTATGTGTGCAGGCACTGAAGCAAAGTTTAACATCATAGTTTTATTTCCGAACTTGGCTGCTTTTCTGCTTCTAGAATGTGGCCCATAAAAGCTTGTGGTCTGCCTGTCTTTCAGTTAGACAATGCCAGCCAGCCATCTGGACTGGCAGCTTTGAAGAGAGATGCTTCCACACTCAGCTTGTAAAGGCTTCAAGCCATGCTTGTGAGTGGCTGGTGTGGCTACTTCTGTGCTCATGGGAAGAGGGGCCAGTGAGCCATACTACACATGATCCTTGCATAGTTAGAAGGGGAATGAAGGAGGTGAAGCACTGAGATATAAACAGTTGGCTTACATCTGCACAGATGAGACACCAGGAGCTTGGGAAGGTTGTGCAGAGATCATGCATGAGAGTGTAGAGAGCATCATATGTACAATCAGGGTGGCCCCCCTACTCAGTTTTAAATCAGGGGGATCCAAATCAGTTATATGAACATAGGTTAGTAAAGCACAAGTGATCAGTCTTTGTGTGGGTGATTACAAAAGAGGTGAGTACTACAATTGTCCAAGTTTCTGTAATTAAAAATTGTGTGTGTAAGCCAGGCAGTGGAGGCACATGCCTTTAATCCCAGCACTTGGGAGACAGAGACAGGCAGATCTCTGTGAGTTCAAGATCAGCCTGGTCTACAGAGCAATTTCCAGGATAGGTACCTGTTGACTGAGGTTTCTGTCCTGCTTGGTTCCCGCAATCATTAAGTCCCAAAGAAATCACACAGAGGTCTACATTAGTTATAAACTGATAGGCCTAGTAGCTCAGACTTCTTATTAACTCTTATAACTTATATTAGCCCATTATTCTTACCTATGTTGGCCATATGGCTTGGTACCTTATTCAGCGAGGCAGTCACATCTTGCTTCTTCTGTGGCAGGGCCAGGACTGCAGGCCAAGCTTTCCTCTTCCCAGAATTCTCCTGATCTCATTGACCCGCCTCTACTTCCTGTCTGGTTGTCCCACCTATACTTCCTGACTGGCTACTGACCAATCAGCATTTATTTAAAATATTATTGACAGAATACAGAAAATTGTCCCACACCAGGTACCAAAGGTACAGAAAAACCCTGTTATGAGGTATGAGGAAGCAACTGTTGGAGGGAGCAGGGACATCGACAGGGACATCCACAGGAACAGGCCTGAGCCAGTGATGTCTGAGGGACAGGCCCAAGCCAGGGACCTCTGCAAGAGCAGGTACAAGGGGGCAAATGCCAAGGGAGCAGACTCAAGCAAGTGACCTCCACAGGAGCAGGCATGAGGGAGCAATTGCCAAGGAAGCATGCCTGAGCCAGAGACCTCTGTGGGACTGGGCCTAAGCCAGGGACCTCTACAGGAGTAGGCCTGAGCTTGCACCTCTGCAGGAGCAGGTCCAAGCTGGGAGTAGGCCTAAGCAGATGACCTCTGTGGGAGCAGGTACAAAGGACCTCAGGGATTGCAGAGTGACACCTGGGAGTACTTAGCGACCTCTGAGAATGCTGAGTGACCTCTGGGGTGACTGGAACCATGGCCCTCTGACTTCATCATGAGGAGCAACCATTTGAGCCTTGGATCCACTGGAACCTAGAAGAGTGATCACCAGAGACACAGCCCCAACTACACCAATCAGAGGAAAAGTTGGGTAGGCAAGGTCAGAACACACTCAACACCACAAAGAGCAACATGACACCAACAAAAACTACTAGCTCTACAATAGTAAGATTTGAACACCCTAATACAGATGAAGCAGAAGAAAATGACCTACAAAATACCTTTAGGAGAATGTTTGAGGCCCTTAAAGAAGAAATGAAAAATTCCCTCAAAGAAATGGAGGAAAAGACAAACAAAAAATTGGAAAAAATCAGCAAATCCCTTAAAGAAAACTGAAAAAAGCAATCAAACAGATAGAAATGATTCAAAACTGAAAAATCAAAGACACAAAAAAGAAAACACAAACCAAGGGAATTCTGTAAAATATGGGAAAACAATTAGGAACTACAATTGCAGGCATAAACAGCAGAATACAAGAGACAGAAGAGACAATCTCAAGTGCTGAAGATACAATAGAGGAAATAGACTCATCAGTCAAAGAAAACATTAAATATAAAGAAAGCTTAACACAAAATATCACCATGAAAAAAACCAAACCTAAGAATGATAGGTATAGAAGAAGGAGAAGAGCATCAGCTTGAAGGCACAGAAAATATGTTCAACAAAATCATAGAAGAAAACTTTCCCAACCTAAGAAAGATATGCCTATGAAGATACAAGAAGCTTACAGAACACCAGATAAACTAGACCAAAAGAAAAAGTGATAATCGAAACACTAAGCATACAGAATAAAGAAAGAATTTTAAAAGCTGCAAAGGAAAATGGCCAAGTATCATATAAAGCCAAACCTATTAGAATTACACCTGACTCCTCAATAGAAACAATGAAAACCAGAAGGTCCTGGTCAAATGTTATGTATAAATTAAGAGACCATGGATGCCAGCCCAGACTAATATACCCAGCAAAACTTTCAATAATCATAGATGGACAAAACAAGATATCCCAGGATGGAACCAGATTTAACCAATACATAGCCACAAACCCAACCCTACACAAAATACTTGAAGGAAAATTCCAACCCAAGGAGGTTAACAACATCCACAAAATCACAGACAATAGATGTTCTCATAGCAGCAAATCGCAAAGAAGGAAAAAACACACACAATAACATCACCAACAATGAAAGCTAAAATAATAGGAACTTGCAATCACTGGTCATTCATATCCCTTAATATAAATGGACTCAGCTCACCTATAAAAAGACACAGGCTAACAGATTCAGTACAAAATCAGAATCCATCCTTCTGTTGCATACAAGCAATAACCTCAAACTTAAAAAGAGACATTACCTCTGAGTAAAAGGTTGGAAAAAAATTTCAATCAAATGGACCTAAGAAATACACTGGTGTAACTATCCTAATAAATAACAAAATAGACTTCAAACTTAAATCAATCAACAATAAAAAGGAGGACATTTCATGTTGTCACAGGAAAAATCCACCAAGAGGAAATCTCAATACTGAACATCTATGCCTCAAATACAAGGACACCCTCATATGTAAAGGAAACACTTCTAAAGCTCAAGTAACACATTAAACCCCACACACTAAATGGAAAGAATCTCAAAGTGATCCCACTGAAATCAGAAACAAGACAAGGTTGTTCACTCTCCCTATCTATTTAATATAGTTCTTGATGTTCTAGCTACAGTAATAAGACAACAAAAGGAGATCAAGGGGATACAAATTGGAAAACAACTCATTTTCTCACTATTTGCTCATGATATGATAGTTTACATTAGTGACCCCAAAAATTCTACCATGGAACTTCTATACCTCATAAACAACTTTAGTAATACAGTAGGATACAAGATTAACTCAAAAAAATAATATTCCTTATTTACGTAGATGATAAATGGGCTGAGAAAAAAAATCAGAGAAACACCACTCTTCAAAATAGCCACAAATAACATAAAATATCTTGGAGGAAATCTAACCAAACAAGTGAAGACCTGTATGACAAGAACTTTAAATCTTTTAAGAAAGAAATTGAAGAAAATACCAGAAAATGGAAAGATCTCCCATGCTCTTGTATAGGTAGAATTAACATAGTAAAAATGGCAGACTTACTCAAAGCAATCTACAGATTCAATGCAATGCCCAGCAAAATCCCAGCAAAATTCTTCACACACCTTGAAAGAACAATAATCAATTTCATACAGAAAAGCAAAAAACACAGTATAGCCAAAACAATCCTGTACAATAAAGGAACTTCTGGAGGTGTCATAATCTCTCACTTCAAACTCTACTACAAAGCTAAAGTATTGAAAACAGCCTGCTATTGGCATAAAAATAGACAAGAGAACCAATGGAAGTGAACTGAAGACCCAAATATCAATCCACACACCTGTAAACATATGATTTTTGACAAAGAAGTGGAAAATATAAAATGGAAGAAAGAAAGCATATTCAATAAATGGTGCTGGCATAACTGGATATCAACATGCAGAATGAAAATAGATCCATATTTACCACCATGCACAAAATTCAAGTCCAAATGGATCAGACCTCAACATAAAAGCAACCACACTAAACCTCATAGAAGAGAAAGTGGGAAGTATACTTGAACACATTGGCACAGGAGACTACTTCCTAAATATAACCCCAGTAGCACAGATACTGAGAGAAACAATTAATAAATGGGACCTTCTGAAACTGAGAAGTTTCTGTAAAGCAAAGGACGTAGTTAACTAGACAAAACAGCAGCCTACAGAATGGGAAAAGATCTTCACCAACCCCTCATCGGACAGAGGACTGATCTCCAAAATATACAAAGAGCTCAAGAAATTGGTCAATACCGCGAGGGGTTGGTTTACCCACTGAGATCGGGACTGAACAAGCATGTGATCAAACCGGACTCTCTGAATGTGGCTACCAATGGGGGCAGACTGAGAAGCCATCAATAATGGCACTGGGACCTGTCTCTTCTGCATGTATTGGCTTTTTGTGTTCCTAGTCTATACGGATGCACACCTTCCTAGGCCGGGATGGAGCGGGGAGGACCTGGGACTTCCCACAGGGCAGGGTACCCTGCCATCTCTTAAGGATGAAGGTGGAGGGAGGAGGGTTAGTGGGGGAGCGAGAGGGGAATGGGAGAAGGGGAGGAAGCGTAAATTTTTGAATGGAAAAAAATACTGGAAATGAAAAAAAAAGAAATTGGTCGATAAAAGATCAAAAAATCCAATAAAAAATGGGATACAGACTAAACAGAAAACCCTTAGCAGATGAATCTAAAATGGCTGAAAGACATTTAAGGAAATGTTCAACATCCTTAGTCATCAGAGAAATGCAAATCAAAACAACTCTGAGATTTCATTTTATACCTGTAAGAATGGCCAAGATAAAAAACACTGATGACAACTTATACTGGAGAATATGTGGGGTAAAGGGAACACTCCTCCATTGCTAGTGGGAGCAAACTCGTACAGTTGCTTTGGAAATCAGTAGGGAGATTTCTCAGAAAATAAGGAAACAACCTACCTCTAGACCCAGCAATACCACTTTTGGGTATGTACCCAAAGGATGCTCAATCATACCATAAAGACATGTGCTCAACTATGTTCACAGCAGCATTCTTTGCCATAGCCAGAACTTGGAAATAACCTTAATGCCCCTCAACCAAAGAATGGATACAGAAGATGGGGTACATTTACACAATGGAGCACTAAACAGCAGAAAAAATAATGACATCTTGAAATTTGCAGGCAAATGGATGGATTTAGAAAACATATTGAGTGTGGTAACCCAGACACAGGAAGACAAATATCATATGTACTCACTCATAAGTGGCTTTTAGACATAAAGCAGAGAAAAACCAGACTACAATTCACAATTGCATAGAACCTAGACAACAAAGAGGACCCTAAGAGAGACATACATGGATCTAATCTACATGTAGACTAGATGTAGCTGGGACGTAGAAAAAGACAAGATCTCCTAAGTAAATTAGGAGTGTGGGTAAAATGGGAGTGGGGAGGAAGTGGGGGGGGAGCAGAAAAAATATATAGCTCAATAAAAACATTTTTTAAAAAAGAAACTGTGTCTTGAAAAACAAAATAAAATTGTGTGTACAGGCTCACTCATGCTTCTGGAGTGTTATGACATGTGACTAGATGGCAAATGTCAATATTTAGTGTTTGTTATCTTCTGTCTTTTTAGGATTCTGGAACAGAACTCAAGCTGTTTCATTTGATGGCAAGTATGTTTACCCACTGAGCCACTTCATCCGTCTAGTTTTGTTATTCTACTAAGACCATTGCATCAGTCTCAGAACCATAGAACATTAGGATGGAGAACGTTGAACACATACAGGAATGTGCTAATGTTCCAGGAGCAGCTCATCTTTGTAATGCTATTTGATGACTATTGGTGCAATGAAGACACATAAGTCTTCTTAGAGAAAACTTGACCAGATGCTCGAAATATCAAAATAAATTTGATTGTTTGTTCCAATTGGCTATGCCAACCCATGGCAAAATATCTGGCTTTAATGTAGGACAGTAGAAATAACAGGGTCTTTCAGATCGCTCATATGGTTATTGGCCATGACTTTTCTCGATACTAGAGACAAGCCATCAGAATACTATGTAAATGACATTTTCTTGCCACAAATTTTCATGATTAAAACCACTTTCTTTTCTCCTAGGCTTGGTTGATGGATACAAGTATATGACTCCAACCTTACTAATTCTTAGCAGTAATTTCCTTAGAAAGAAGTCAGCAGTTTCATATATTTTTTGTTTTTTTAGAAGGTGCAATCAAACCATTGAACAACTCTATTTTTTTCTAAACAGGAATTCCTTATCTGTTCATCCTCACCTGTTCAGACCTGTGGTCTGATACAGTCTTTAGAACACGATGTCATGATACTAGTGACACAAAGGTTTTGGCCTTAGGGTGGGGAATCTTCTCTAAGGGCACAGTCCTATGACTTAGCAATCTTTAGTCTTGTACAAAAAGTTTGTTAACTTTATGTATCTCAAATGCCTGCACATAGGACAATGAATAATAATCATTGTGTAACGTGGAAGCTATGACGCTATGGGTCTTAAAAATGTTGTGTTTCCATGGCATCAAATCAATTAGTTTATACAGAAATGTCTATTTCAAAGTAAAACTTCTTCATCCAAAATCCCATGAATTTTGTAGTGCCCCAGCCACGTGCATATTATTGTGAGCAACAGTGACTGTTAGAGGACACATATGCTGAAAATACCAGAGTCTGTGACCTTAGCTACAGATTGTCTTCTTCTGCAACCTCTTCATGGACTCTTTGATTTCCTTGTTCCTCAAACTGTATATCAAAGGGTTCAACATGGGAATCACCACAGTGTAGAAGACAGATGCAAATCTGTCAAAACTGGAGGAGCCACCAGAGCTGGAACTCAAATAAACAAAGATACTGGAAGTGTAGAATAGGGAAACAGCTGTCAGGTGAGAAGTACAGGTGTTTAATGCCTTGAATCGGCCTTTAGATGAAGTGATCTTAAGGATGGACAAGATGATATAGCCATAAGATATCATGATGGCTAGCACATTTACAAACCCAAAGATCATTGTTAATATGGCTGTCAGGACTTGTACAAAGAAAGTGTCTGTACATGACAGAAGTAACAACTGTGGCATGTCACAGAAGAAGTGCCTGATGACATTAGGTCCACAGAAGTGGAGATGAAGTAAAGCAAACAACTGAAGTAAGGAAGCGGTGAGCCCAGACATATAGGATGCCAGCACCATCAGAACACAAAGAGTGGGTGACATGATGGATGAATAAAGCAGTGGGTTACAAATGGCAGCATACCTGTCATAGGCCATGGCTGTCATGAGGCAAGATTCGCTCAGTCCTATGATGGAAAAGATGAAATTCTGAATAATGCAGCCCACAAAGCTGATGGCTTGTTTTTCCTGGAAAAAGTTTGAGAGCATTTTTGGGACTGTGCAACTAACGTAGCAAAAGTCTATGATGGACAGGTTACAGAGGAAGAAATACATAGGAGTGTGAAGGTGATAATCCATTCTTATTAAAACAACAAGGGACAGGTTCCAAGTCAGAGTTGTAATGTAGATGAGCAAGAATGTGACAAAGAGCAGCATTATGATTCTGGGGAAATCTGAGAATCCCAGAAGGATGAATTGGGTGATCTTGGTGCTATTTCCCCTTGCAATCATGTCCTCAATGTTACTAAGATCAGAAAAGAGACAAGTAAGTACATAGTTGACCAGCGTGAAACCAGAGCTTTATTATTTCCACACTATCTCTCTTTTTCTCTTATAAATCCCTGAGAAAAGAAGAAATTCCTCATCGTCCTGTGGAAAGACCCCAGTTTTTCTTCTCAAATTGCCAAGAAGACTCTGAGAGGCCCTGGGGGAGGTGGGAGAATATAACAAGCACATTGTGTGAAGCTTTCAAAAAAAAAAATAAAGAAATAGAACCGGACGTGGTGGTGCATGTCTGCAATCCCAGCCCTGCAAAGTCAAAGGCAGGCAAGTCTCTGTGAGTTCTAGGCTAACTCCGGGCCATCCAACACTATGTAGTGAGACTTTGTCTCAGATAAAAAAGAAAAGTAATACCCTGCTAACAAAGAAAGTGAAGTAATTTACCATATTTACGATAATTTCTAAAAGTTTTTTATAAGTATATTTAAGTCTCCAAACTGGGAAATGTTATAACCTATAATTCTTCTCTGTTTTGGTGAAGTGGGACTGTGTATACAGTTCTCCTCAGGAGCCTTCATAGGAACATGCTCCAAAGGAGGCAAGTAAACTTCACTATTTTATGTCCCCAAGATTATCTCAGTGTTAGTGTATGCTGCTTCTTGAGAAAGGTCCTGAGTTGTGGTGAAGAGTTTGGCGTTTAGAGTGCTCCTAATGTCCAAACCCTCTATTAAACTGTCCTAAGTGGCTAAGATACACTTATTTTGGCTTGATCAATAAAAAATTAATAACAATAAAACCCTCAAATTAAGTGTTTGCAGAGACTATTATGGCTGAAAATGGAGGCCAGTGCACAGCACACAACCAGGTGGGTAGGTACTGTTTGGCAGATAATGGTTGTTATCATTGAGAGCTGACAATAAATCATGAGAGACAGCTGCATTTGATAGAAGTGTTGGGGTTGATTTTTTTTGAGAAATTGATAACTTTCCCATCAACCCTGTGAACAGTGAGGTATACTTGCATTAGATAGAGGCCTATTGAGACCCTGACCCATAAAAGTGAAACTTCTTTGGGTTTTGAAGACATGTGCCCTCTTAATTACTTTTTAAAATTAGTTTGCTTGGCTTTAGATGAGAAAAGATCACAGGACAGCCAACATCACAATGGGATTGACTTTGATAGAGAGAAAGATTCAAAGTAAATACTTCATTTTCAAAATCATAGAGGTATAATTGTTTTATACAATTCTTGAGTTGGGATTCAGTAATAGTAGCATTATTGGTAAAACCTATTGTTTATATTCCATGCCCTACCTTGAGATGAAAGGGACAGTCAGTGACAGCAGACAAGATATTTTCCTTCATCCAATAACTGATGGAACAGATTCAGAGATCCACAACCAAGCACTAGGCTGAGCTCCGGGAATTCAGTTGTAGAGAGGGAGGAGGGAATACATGAGCAAGGGAGGTCTTCAGAGACAGCTGAGCCAAGCTCGTGGAAAATCATGAACTCTAGACTGACAGCTGCAGAGCCTCCAAGGGACTGAACTAGTCCTCTACATGTGGGAGACAGTGATAAAACTTGAACTATCTGAGGGATCCCTGGCAGTAGGACCACGATCTATCCCTGGTGCATGAGCTAACTTGTTGGAGCCCATTCTGTATGGTGGGATGCTATGCTCAGCCTTAATGCAGGGGGAGGGACTTGGTCCTGCCCCACCTTAATATGTCAGGCTTTGTGGACTCCCCCATTGAGAGGAGTGAATGGGAGGTGAGTTGGTGAGAAGGCAAGGGGAGGTGGGAAGATGGGTAATAGGGAAAACTGTGATTGGAATGTAAAATGAAATTTAAAAATTAATATAAAAGATGAATAAAGCACTTGTACTTTCAGATACTAATACTATAGACACTGATAATTCATCATTTTTAGAATAGCAAAAGTGAATCCAAAGAACAAATACCTTGCTTGTAAATAAATGTCAATATTGGTGAGATTTTCTGTGTGCTAATGGCAGTATTTTAAATTAATAGGAAAAAGAAAAACTCTTCTATAAATTTTATGTGAGAACTCACATATTGAACTTACTGAAGGATGAAAAGATTCATTTATATGACACTGAAGTAGAAAGTAGATTTCAGAGCCATAGCAATAAAACAGTCTTAGAGGAAATAGGATTTAAATCTCTTGGCAGAAGAGCTGCTAGCAGCTTACAGCTCCCGAAGGAGGGAGAATCACTCTTCTATGGGAATTGACCACTGATTTCTTTCGTCCCTGTAGATGGCCACACACCCACACACATAGTGCAGTGCTAATTGGACTTGGGGGTTGTTAACAGCTAAAACATAAAGGAGGACATGAAGTTGTGAGAGTAATGAAGCGATCCTCTAGGGAGGATTGAAAGGAGGTAATGGATATGATCAAGGTATATTGTTTCAATATCTAAAAAATTTAATAAATAAGTAAATAAATATTTTTTTCTTAAAAACAGTGAATTGGAGCCAGGAATATTGGCACACATCTACAGTCACAGCACTTGGGAGGCAGAGGCTGGTAAAACTCTATGAGTTTGAAGCCAGCCTGGTCTATTTAGTAAGTTCTAGGCAAAGCAGCATTACATAGTGAGACCCTTCCTCAAGAAATATAGTAAATTTGGAAAAAGAAATTACAAATTAATTTTGAAAATGACAACATAGTAATACTTGTGATATAAAAATAAACCACTGACAAATGCTTGAAGTATTTTGCTTTACAGGAAGAATCAATTCTTATATAATTCTCTCTCCCTCTGTCTCTCTTACACACTCACACACACTACACAATGCTTGCACACAGGGACATACATACACAAACACTCTCACACACACTCGCACACACACACTCTCACATACACATTCACACACAGACATACACACACATTCACACACCACATAAATAATTTACAATACCAAACATTAAATGTGGTGAGTAACTTGGATGTTTCACTACACTGTATATGAAATTAAATAAAGCCATCTTTTAATTGTGCACATTCCCAGATTATTACACTCTCCAAAACACCAACAGCAAGCAAAACTCTTGATCTAGCAGCTCACTTAAGTTCAGTACTATTTCATGTATTCTGGTGACAGAGCTGCCTGCCTTGTGGTGTTCATTTTAGTCTGGAGGAGAAAAAGACTGACAAGTTCAGGCTGGTTTTCTTTTTTTACAACATAATTGTAATTACATGATGTTTTTCATGTAACTATTTAGAAAAACTGGAGAAAGGGAAATATTTCTAAATATACTCACTCTCTTTGAAGAGGGTTTTGCAGGAGTTCAGCATTTCCCAGATGAGCGAAGCAAGAATCGATTGGTGTAAACACTGGTACCAACACTGGTTGGAGATTTCATTCTGTAAGTCTAGTTGATCCAGACCACTGCCAATCTTGTTCTAATAAAAATGTAGCCAGGTGGACTGATGCAAAGCTGGGGCTGCTATTCAATGAGCATTCAAGCAAAGAAACTTCAAAGGGACTGCAAGGCCAGTTCTCTCTGCCTGTGCTGGCCATCTCCCATGCTCGTGTTACCTGGGCTCGTGTTCCAGACTCTGGGACTCAGGAACAACAGGAGCTGTCTGGAGTATTCCGACAGGGCTAATGGACTTGCGCATCAGCGCTCTGCCACACAATCACTGCTCATTTTTGTCTCTTGCTCCTCAATAGTCATGAATCAATGCTCTTTATTTAAATGGAAATAAAATTACTATGACTTTCAAAGCAAAATCCCCAAGGACAAAAATTCAAAGTGTCCTTTGGGTGGGAGAAATTGGGAAACACAGACAAATACGTTTTGGTCTTAGGAAATTCCCCTGAAACTTAGTAAATTACTTGTTTTTGATTAAACTCTCAATTACTGACTTTTACAATAAGTCATGTTTCATATACATTTTTATTCAAATATAGATGGTCATATTATTGTCATTTTATGGGTAAAATACAGGAGGGTAACAAAGTTCAGGGTCATATCTTAAGATAACTCATAACTACAATTCAACACTATCATTTACCTTATGGCAATGCTTTGATGTTTCTGAGCATTCTTTTTATAGTTCAGAGAATTTAAGTTAAGAGAAAGAGAACCCAAGGAAGAGTCCTAGGTGGAAGGTAAGGAAGTGAGGGGGAGTATATGTGGTGTTTTCTGTCCTGCCAGCCTGCTCCTAAATAACCACACAGATACTTATTATAAATTATAAATCATGGCCAATAGCTTAGTCATATTACTGACTAGCTCTTACAAGTCAAATTAGCCCATATTTCTTATCTATGATCTACCATGTGGTGGTACACTTTTTTCAGCATGGCATGCTCATCTTCTGCTTCCTCTGCATCTAGCTGGTGACTCTACTTTTCTTCTTCCCAGTATTCTCTCAGTCTGCTCTTCCACCTAACCTCTTTCTTCCTAGCCATTGGTCAGTTGGATCTTTATTAAACCAATGAAAGCAAAGTATCTTCACAGTGTACAAAAAATTATTCCTGAGCAGGAGAAGAAAGAAAGAACAGGATGTTCTTCAATAAGTGTTGTTTCAAGGGTGTCAGGGGGAGCATCACCCAGTCACTGAGATCCAAGGAGCCATAGTTAATGTCAAAGGTTGAAATTGCCTATTTCTTCACCAAAATTACTTTTCAGTGGGCCTATTGCATTCTTAGATAGGTCTTTTGGGGGTACAGAGCCACTTTCAATGTATAGCAGGAGAGATGGACACCTCTGGGGATCCTTTTCAATGTCTCACAGAGAGCAGAGGTGAAAGAAGAAAGCTAATTACAATGAGAACTCACTCATGGCATTTGCTCTCTTGTGCCTGGTTGCCATGGAATAAGCTGACCCTTCAGGTTTGAGGGCCCACATTGCCATGTCCCTCTGGATCCATGCTTCCTTTTCATGGTCTAACGATGATCCCGGAATCATAACCTCTGGCTGCCCTTAGAGTCATTTAAATTGGCAAGGTCACACGCACTGGTCTAGTACCAAACTCTTCAATGTTCAAAGGAAAAACACGAGGCCAAAGTTTTCCAAAGTGGGACAGTGGTGTGGGAGGTCCTTCTGTATATGTGTTGCTTTTATTGGTTAATGAATAAAGAATCTGCCTTGGCCTGTGATAGGGTAGAGTAGAGCTAGGTGGGAAAAACTAAATTGAACACAGGGAGAAAGAAGGCTGAGTCAGTGAGACGCCATGAAGCCGCTAGAGGGAAAAGACGTTTGTTGCCAGTTAGAACCTTTCCGGTAGGCCACAAGCCTCATGGTAAAATATAAAATAATGGAAATGAGTTAATTTTAGATGTAAGAGCTAGCTAACAATATGCTTAAGCTATTGGCCAAACTGTATTGTAAATAATATGGTTTCTGTGCGGTTATTTCTGGTCTGAGCTGCTGGCAACAAACTAGCATCCTCCTACAACAGGACAGGCAGTTAGTAACACAGACTGATAATGAATTGGATATGGATACACTTTCTTGCTTACATAGCACTTTCACTTCTGATGCATAGTTTTATTGTACATTTGATCTTCCAGTTCCTGAGAGATTTATGTATTCTCTCAGGCAGTGAAGCATTCAGGTTGCTTTGTGTTTCTGTGTACGTTCCCTTAGTAGTCAAGGAAGCATAAAGGCTTGGCAGGACAATTGGTTTTAGACATTACTCTGTATAGCTTGCAAATTTCATTGTATCCTGGCAGCAATAACTATATTGATTGTGACGATTGCCATTATTGTCTGTTTCTAATAAAGTCATAAAAAGTTTGATTGCTCTCAATAAAATGGTCACAGCCTCAGAGGTGCTGTGGCCCCTCCAATAGGCCTGATTTAATTCTTCATGGCCATATCGGTGACGTTGGTCCTGATAAGTAAACATAGGCGCTTACAACTTGACACTGTAAGTTTCCAAGAAGAAAATCTTTAAGGACAACTTCAGCTCCTTGACAACAATTCCTTGGAGTTCCAATAGCATTTAGGTCTAAAAAGTAAAAGTGTATCAGTGAGACCACAGTAGGGCTTGAACCTAAGATGCCTATTCATGCTCATGTTTGAACACTTACTCCCGAGCCACTGGAGCTGTTTGGAAGGTTGTGAAATCTAAGGGACAGGGAGACTCACTGGCATATGCTGACCACTGTGGGGCAGTTCTTCACAGGTTATATCTGGCTCTTGTCTATCTTCGTCTAGCCAGCTCCAAAGCTGGCCAACCACTGTCATGTGACCTGTGCTTCATGCACTGTCTCTCATGCCTTCTCCACCAGGATGTGCTGAAGGTGTGATTCAAAGTAAATCTTACCTTCCTTCAGTTACTGGTGTTAGATACTTGTCACAGAGACAAGAAAATCAGGGACTACACTGTGGGTCTAAAGAGCTTCTGCACATAAAAGGAAGTAACAAATGGAAAGGTAAGCTAGACACTGTGGGAGAGGCACTGTCCCCTTGGTACACAGCAATTCCATTTAAACTCTATATGTGTATCTGTGAAAACTTTATTAAGCTTCTGTGGTAGTAGTTTTCCTTCTTTCTTTCTTTTTCAAATTTAACTTTTTATTGATTCTTTGTGAATTTTACATCATGCATCTTAATCCCGCTTATCTTCCAGTCCCGTCTCATCCATCCTCTACCCTTGCAACCCCCTGGTCCTGAGGACAAAACAAGATAAAATTTAAAAGAAAATAAAAAAAGAGAAGAAAAGAAAAGATAAGAAAAAAAATCTCGTGGAAAATTTAGTGTGACACAGTGAGTCACACAGTCCTTTAGTCCCTATATTGTTATTTGCAAGTGTTCATTGCAATGAGTCATTGATCTTGTTTGAGGGCTCTGGTTTTTTGCTATACCATCAATACTGGGCCTTCACTTCCAAAGCGAGCGATATATGATGGAGACAATTAGCTACCTGAGCAATCACCCAAAGTCTCATTTGCAGTGTTGAAGCAACCAACTTTGGCTAAGGCCTAAAGTAACTGACAGACCATTTTTTGGAGGTAGGAAACTTTTCAGAACCATCTTACCCTGTCTTGTCAAGATTTGACAGTCTTTTTCCTTGTGTCCTGCTTATCCATTTCTGGATATCATGTACTTTGTCAGTGGTTGAGTTATGGGCAGTTCCTTGCCCAAAGGCCAATTGTGCCAAGAAGAAAGCAAACTCTGAGTGGAGTGTCTTTGGTGCTCAACATTCTCTTAGGAGTAGATTGGTGCTGTCAGGAGCAATCATGTCTCATGTCAGTAGAACCCTAAGTAACTTAAATGCCATGTTCTACAGATCCTTGAAGGGGTTGAAGATTACCTATCTAGACAGAATACAATCTTTATGTATCTAAAGAACCAAATTGATCTGATTGTAAGTACAACAAACATGAACAACTATTGACCTATAATATTTAATACCTGTATAACTTAAAGGCTAAACTTCATGTCAGAATATTAAATAATCTGTAAACAAATGTGCAACAAATGATGACAATGACCTCAAAATGTAAATAATCTATAAGCATCTTGATCAGAGGTAGGAGTAATGTATAATGCAATATGAAAATATATCCTAAAAGTTGTATCACTATACAAAATGTCCTAAACAGAGGTAGAAACATGCACATATACAATCTGACAGAATAACTTTGCATAGGTGTACAAATAATGTAAACAAAAATATCAAATATAATTTGAATTTATATCAATATGTACCAATGTAAATTGCCCATAAATAATAGCTCATTTTAGAACAAACATAGTTTTCACCAAGCCCTCCATCTAGTACATATAATAATCAACAACCCCTAAATGGTATTCCCAACCCTGAGGAGAAACTATTTTGGGATAGGGGGCATCGTCCTCTAGAATTGCTTCCCACCATCATGGGAGTGAAGTTCTCTTAAAGGGATCCTGCAAAAGTAAAGTGATGCTTAAGTTTCAAAATTACTGTGTACTATAGTTGCAAACGATTTCCGAGTAGTCGATAGGGTTAGTTCTTATTTGGAGTTCCAGCCAGAACATCATGAGAAGGTGTAGCATTTCAGCAGCTGGCACCCAAAAAACCAGTCTTTTAGTAGCGCTATCAGCATCATTATGTCATCTAAACCAGGCAGAGTTATTATTGTGGAGCCTCATCTTCTTCCTGGAAACTTCAAAGATTACTGCAGGAAAATGATCTGTAGGAAAATCTGTTGTTCATTGTGGAAAACTTAAACATTATTCATAGAGACATACATTCAATAAAGAATATGATATAGACAAAATAGACATGGAGAAAGTAAACCTTTTCCTAAGTCTTTCTTCTGTCCCATACCAGATGGCTCCTGATATGAGAAAGAAACTCTGAATGTGCCTTTTAACAACAAGCTTGGATTTAGAGAAGTACATAGCCATTGTCCAACTCCAAAACCAGTTGAGTATTTGAATGTATGTGTATCCAGTACCTGACATCATAATCCATATTCCTTTTCTAGATGATCCTTAGTGGATAGTTATTTTTCCTTCTGTCAGCATTCAAACATCCAGGGTCTCTTGAATTTTTGAAGATGTGTATTTTCCTGCAAAGATAAGAGCAGAACCCTGCCCCAACCCTATATGCTTTACTTACCACCTGTATGGTTGTCATCATTGTGGATGAGCTGTCATTTATCTTTTTTAAGAGGTTTCTCCTTTTCAAAGCAAATCTTTATAAATTTTGATGGTATCCATAGTTTTTCTTCTCCTGTGGAAATAAGAGCAAACCCTTTCACCAACGAAGCACATCTCCTGGTTTCCATTGTGAGGTCAACACATTGTTGAAATAAACTGATTCAATTCAGAAGTTTTGTCCATTATCTAATGCATCTCTGCTGCTGTTGTTCCTTTCTCATTAGCATTAAAAAATTCAAGATTAATAAAGCATATGCAATCTATTTCTGGGGGTATTTTCCATCCCTTTCTGTTTGTTCAGCATTTCCTTTATAATATGATTTAACCTTTCTATATAACTGCCTGACATGTAGGATTATTTGGTATACCTGTAACGTGCTTTATATTGTAATAGGCAAAAACCTGTTTCATTTTCTTAGCTACATATGCCATACCATTGTCTGTCTTTATTTGTGCAGGAATGCCCATGATGGACATAACTTCTAATAAATGTGTGCTTACTGAATCAGCCTTTTCTGAGCACAAAGTGGTTGCCCATTGAAAACCTGAATATGTGTCTGTGTTGTGGTGTACATATTTTAATTTACCAAATTCCATAAAGTGGAACACATCCATCTGCCAGATCTCATTCCTTTGAGTGCCCTTTGGGTTACTCCCTGCAGGCAACAATGTTTGATTATAGAAAGAGCAAGTAGGATATCTCTTTATAATCTCCTTAGCTTGTTGCCATGTAATAGAAAACTCCTTCTTTAAACCTTTGCTATTGACATGGTTTTTTTAAATGAAATTCTGAGGCCTGTAACATGCTTCCAATCAATAATTGATCAATTTCTGCATTACCTTGTGCTAAAGGACCTGGCAAACCCATATGAGATCAGATGTGTGTTATGTATATAGGACAAGTCTATCCCTGATTATATCTTGCACCTGCATGAATAATGAAGTCAATTCTGTATCACTTGGTATAAATTCGGTGGTTTCAATATGCAAGACAACTCTTTATTGTGAATCAGTAACTGTATTGAGAGGTTCTTTAAAATTCGTTAGTACCATAAGAATAGCATATAATTCTGCCTTCTGGACAGAATTATAAGGGCTTTGTTCCTTCTTACTTAATTCTTCTGATTTGTAACCTGCCTTCCCTGATTTATTGCATCAGTACAAAATGTATGGGCTCCAGTTATTAGCTCATCATGTACAATTCAGGGATGAATCCAGGAAGTTCTCTTTATAAGGTTAAGTCTATTGCTTTTGGGATAATTGGTATTAATTTCTCCCAAAAAATTATCACAAGTTCCTTGTCAGTGTTCATTGTCTTCTTATAACTTTTTTATTTCATCACTAGTGAAAGGCACTATAATCTCTGCTGGGTCTATGCCTGCTAATTGATGAGGTCTCAATTTACCATTTATAATTAATTCAGAGACCTTTTCTACATAAGTTTTGAAGGTTTTACTTGGTTTATGTGGTAAAAAAAGATCCACTCTAAGATAATATCTTTCTGCAAAATTCCTGTAGGAGAAATTCTGGAAGGCAATATGACTAGAATAAAATTAAGATTTGGATTCACCCTATCCACATGTGCCTCCTATAATTTCTCCTCAACAATTGTGAATTCCTTTTCACTTCGGCTGTTAATTCTCTGGGACTATTTATGTCCATATCACCACATAAAGTTTTATTCAGATGAACTATTAGGTCAGGTGTTATCCCAACAGCCAGTCATAGACTGGAGATGTCTCCCAATAATCTTTGAAAGTCATTAAAAGTCCACAACTGGCCTCTCCTAATTTGTGCCTTTTGTGTTTTAATTTTCTGCAAACCTATTCTATAACCTAGGTAATTAACAGAATCTCCTCTTTGAATCTTTTCAGGAGCAATTTGTAATCCCCATTTAGGCAAACTTTCTTTACTTCTTGAAACATCCTTTTAAAGTATCTGTATTTGAATCAGATAACAAAATGTCATCCATGTAATGGTAGATTATAGACTTAGGAAATTGCTTGTGTATTATTTCCAATGGCTGCCTGACAAAGTATTGGCACAGTGTGGGGCTATTAGCATTCCCTGTGAGAGGATAGTCCATTGATATCTCCTAGTAGGCTGAGAATTATTATAAGTAGGCACTGTGAAGGCAAATTTTTCTCTATCCTTTTTTTTTGTAAAGGTAGGTGAAGAAACAATCATTTAAATCAACAACTATGAGAGACCTTCCCTTTGGTAACAGAGAAAGCAGAGGAATTCCAGATTGTAGAGGGCCCATAGGTTGAATAATGAATAACTCCGTTAATTGCTCTAAGATCCGTCCCCATTCTCCATTTTCCAGATTTCTTTTTAACAACAAATACAGGAGAATTCCAAAGGCTGGTAGATTCTTCAATATGTCAAACATCTAGTTGCTCTTGTACCAGCTGTTTTAAAGTCTGCAACTTTTCTTTAGTCATGCTTAACCCATATTAGTTTTTAAGTTAACCATTTTAAAGTCAGGGCTGTTAGTACCTCTGAAGGCTTATCAATTGCTTTGTGTTCTTGTACAGCCTGAATGGCTGGTGACCATCATCTATAATATCTTCTAATATTTTCTCCAGAAACATAAGTTTTTGGGGCTGCAGGAATGTTAATCTGGGTATTCCATTGCTGCAATAGGTCATGACCCCAAAAATTCACTACAATATTAGCTACATATAATCTCAGTCTTCCTCTCTTTCCTTCTGGCCCTAGGCATTCAACCCATCTCATGCTTTTTTTTTTTAAAGACATCAGATAGGGTTCCAATTCCTAGGAATTGAACATCTACCTTTGGAAGAGGCCAATTTGATAGCAAGATTCTGGAGTAATGATACTTACATTGGCACCTGTGTCTAATAAGCCTTCAATAAAAGTGCCATTTATACACACTCTTAGCTTTGGTCTTTAATCATTTATAGAAGTCTACCAGAATATACATTTCCTATGTCCTACTGGAGTTTTTGACTCATCCTTTACATTTGTTCCATCATTCAAACTAGTATTGTTCTTTACAGCAGACACTGAATTTTTTAATTTTCCTGGTGAGACCTGTTCTCCACAGTAACTAGGAATGACTGGACCATGCTCATCATGAGGACCTGCAAGAGGCCCCCATGGCTTTTCTTGATGGTATCAGGTTGCCTTGTCTATCTTTCATTGAGCTACATTCATTGGTGTAATGTCGGCCTTTGCCACACCTCCTACATATACCTGAATGCCGAGTCCTCCTATTTCTGCCATTCCCAGAGGAGACATTATTCTTAGGAATTACTTGTCTACAATCCCTTCTCAGATGTCCCATTCTACCACAATTAAAATATTTGATATTTTGATGTCTTCTCTTACCATTGGAAATTGCTTCTCCTACCCAAGCTTCAGTACCATAGTCAAGTGTCTCGACATTCCTTGTATGCAAGACCCATGGGTGCTGATCTAATCTGTAAAGGCCCAAGGATCCTTTTGCATTCTAAGTTGGCATTCTCATAAGCCAAAGATTCAATTATTAAACATCTAGCTTCTGGGTCAGTTACTCCTATCTGTACAGCCTTAGTTAGTCTTGGTAAAAAAAAGTCACTAAAAGGTTCTCTCTGACTCTGTTTAACTCTAAGATATGATTCAACTCTCTTTTAAGAATCCTGTCCCAAGCCTTTAAAGCTGCTGTGTGACATAGGGGCAAGGTGTGGTCATCATAAAGGGCTTTAATCTGAGGATCAGAGAAAAGTCCCTGGCCTAGAATTTGATCTAGGGAAATCTCAAGTCCTTTTGCTTTTTCTCGTTGCTCTAAAATTTTGGCTTCTTCTTTATAATAGCACCTCCAAAACAACTGTGGTCCACTTTCTAGGACTGCTGAGATTAACTGAGTACAGTCTTATGGCATTGCTTTGTTACTGGAAACCCATGCTTTGATTATTTCCCCAACAAAGGATGAAATGTAGTCCATATGCTACAATTGCTTGTTTAATTTCCTTTAGGTCAGTTGTACATATGGGCTCCCACGAATATTCTTTGACAACCTTAGGGTACTTGGGGCCAGATACTCTTTCTGATGTTATTACTGGAAAGGCGTGCAGAATGCTGGGGAAGCTATGCCAGAGGATTTTATGTACTAATGAGGCTAAATTTTATCTTTGTACCTTTTGTTCCTTGTCATCAAATTCGTTAAATTCTTCAATCTTTTCAAATCTATTTAATAATCTTTTGTAAAGTCTGGATCTCCTGTCTAGTATTCTGTTCTAATGCCCTCATTGAGGAATCCAAGGTATGAAGTTTGTCCATTAGAGATAATATCTCATCCTTGGACATAATCTTCATAGCATGCATATTACCTTCCTGGAGAGACATTCTATCAGTCAATCTGTCATGCCCCTTTGACAGAGTCCGATTAATACATTCAACAGTACAAATCCTCTCAAATAATGTTTCAGCATCCACTGTCATTGACTGGGTTTTGTGTGCCAAATCAGCTGTATCCTTCTCCAGAGAGCTGAATTTTCCATTTAATAAATCACGATCAGTCTGTACCATTTCTAAAGTACCTCCATTGTCTGAGTTTTGTTAGTTAAATTGTTTGTATCCTTTTTCAGAGTTTCGACCTCTTTTTTGAGAAGCTTGACATCTGTCTGTAAATACTGTACCATTTCTAAAAGCACCTCATTCTTATCCCTATTGTCAAACCACATTTTTAAGAAAAAAATATTGAGGATAAGACTAATCCCCAGAATCAAAAATAGTGATGTAGGAAGGAAATCATATAAGTCTTGTAAAACTTTGTACATGGTGTAAGTAAAGAGACTATTGAAACCTTGGATGATAAGGTTATCTGACATATTTTCCTTTTAAATTATAAATTCATAATTTATATTTCAAATTACAGATCTTACCTATGGTTGAGTTTGAGCTGGAGTAAGTGCAATAACCATTACCTGTCAGTAGGTGTCATGGGCCACCTACAAAACAAACCCAGCAGGGCCTATTGATGCACTTGGTGTTGCTTGGCTGGTCTGAATCTGATTTTAGAGTGAAAAGATATGCTCATATTAAAAATAGTTATTTAATAGAAATCACAGACTGTGTGCACCACAGTGGGCCCTTATCAGTCAGCAGCCGCAGGAGCACAGGAATAACAAGATAACAGAAGGCACCTGGGAAAGCCTGTGTTCCTTCTGAGTTTCCTCGGAGTGCAGCAGTGGGACACAGGCACAGGGAAGAGCATGTGGGGACTTGAAACCACTCTGAGGAGTGTAATGAGAGAAAATATAAAGAACTGTGGCCAATCTGTAGCAAGAAAAGCTGCTGCTCAAGAATTCTATATCCAAATGAACTGCTGGTTGTGTGCACAGGCTGCGCCTGAGGTGGGCTGAGGGAGGACTTGCTCCAAGCTAGGCACGCTCTGAGCCTGGCTAGCTCAGTCAGTAGAGCATGAGACTCTTAATCTCAGGGTCTTCGGTTCGGGCCACACGTTGGGTGCCAGATGAAGGTGGAAGACACAAAATAATCCCACACTAGTTCAGAATTATGAATAATAAAGGGTATTTATTTAAAGGAAACTTATAGATCACTGTCCTAAATAACAGTTGTCTGCACAAACAGGAACAGAGTCTAGCAGCTGGAAGTGAGAGCTGGAAGCAAGAGAGTGAGCACATGCTTTACAGCTGCATTTACAGTATAAGAGACCATGCCCAAGTGGACTGGTATCTTAAATGCTATTGGCTGAAGGGGCGGAATGTGCTCCCACAGCAGCAAGGGGTTTGGCTGATTCTCCTGTTCTCATGTCTTTGGAGGTTGGCTTGCCCACACCCACCAGGGCAAGTTCTACTGTGTTTCCTAGGTAAGGTGTGTAGAGGCTACTCTGTCCAGTGCTGCCTCTGTTGAGAGGTAGGGCCAGCTCTCTCACTCTGGTGACCTCAGGGATGGTGCTCCTACCTATCACAGGCCTCAGGGGCATGGGTGGTGTGCCAGTGGCCATGCCAGAGGAACAGCAGGTGACAATTGAAGTTCAAGGTGTCAGTCCACCAGGAGGCAACTCACTGATGGGTGAATCTCAGATAGGTAAGGCCCCAAGACCACAGACCCTGGAATGTCTTTGCTTCTGCTGTACCTTTGCATGTTTTCTGCTGCCATCTTTCTCTCTTGTCTGGCATGGTATGAATGGGTGTGGGGAGATCCCCACTGCCTGTAGTGTAGCATGTTTATCTCATGGAAACATCCTGTTCTACTGAACATTTTTATCTGTGTATTATTATGAAGATGATTCCTTCCTAAGCTGTACTGTCTAATTGATAATAATAGTAATGTTATTTTATATAGTTTTGATGAATAAAAATAAATACAAGGAAATGTTATACAGCTAGGGCCTATGAGTTTCACCTAAGGAGCTACATAGATCACAACTCAAGTTAATAATTAAGAAAAACAATGGAGTCCCAGGAGCCAGGGTGGCTTGAATATCTTTAATCTTATGCTGAAAGACTCAGTCACAAGTTTCTGTATGCATCATAGTTGAAAACAAAGTCTTAAAATAACTTCAGGGTAGATCGGGTGTTTTGATAATAGTTTTGAGATGAAAACCCCAGAAAACAGTCTAAAGTTCACAAGAACACATAGTTGAGGTCAAAAATACAAAGCAGCCCAATTGTTACTAGCTAATGGACCTTCCTGGCTAGGATTGGTCAATAACTAAAGGTAATGATTAATTCCTTGTACCCATTTCTGCCCTCAATATTCTGTTATAAAAAAACTATTAACGAGTGGGTATACACCCTAAAGGTTTAAAGTAGAGCTGACTAAATTTTTTTATGTATAAAAATTTAGGTTTGTGATTTCTTTAAGATTCCTTATAAGATTACCTTTTAAGATAGATAATAAAGTAATTGAGTCTTTCTTTGTAATTGCAGTATACAGCCTGCAAACAAAAGAAATGGCTGAGAAAAAATACCCCCTGCTTGCTCATAGTCTGTAACAAGTTACTTACATGTAGATGTATATGTGTTATTGGGGTGACTTTTCTTTAATCATGTAAGAGAGATTTAAACCATGTTTTTTACCCATATTCATTATAACCATTCACTTGAAAAATAGAATGTAACCACACTGTAATTCCTATATTGCCTGAAATATTTTGTTGGGATATATAAGCTGTAGAAAAAAGTACACCATAAAAGAACACAGAAAATGAAGAAAACCATCAAGAGAGAGTGTGAGTATCTTTCCCCCTAGACCCCTCAGATAGAAACGTCTACTAAGCCAACTCTAGAAGCAATTGTGTCTCATGTCAGCAGAACCCTAAATTAATTAAATGCCGTATTCTACAGTCCTTTGAAGTGTTTGAAGATTACCTATCTATGCGAATACAATCTCTATGCATCTAAGGATTCTGATTAGTCTAACTGTAAGTATGACAAACATGGATAACTATTGACCTATAATTCTTATAACTTAAAGACTAAAGCTTCATATTAAAATATTAAACAATCTTTAAACAAATGTGCAGCAAATGAGGACAATGACTTCAAAATGTAAACAATATATAAGTATCTTGATCAAAGGTTGAAATGTATAGTGCAATATGATAAATATATCCTAAAATTGCATCAATACACAAAATATTATAAGCAGAGTTAGAAACACGGATGCATATACTATGACAAAATAACTTTGCATAGTACACAAACATTGTAAACAGAAATAGGAGCATACTCAATATAACAAATATAATTTGAATTTGTATCAATATATAAGAATCTATACTAATGTAAATTGTGTATAAATTACTCACAAGTAATAATCTAATCTACTTATTATCTCATCTAATACAATCCTCTTTTTCTTTTTAATCAAAAGAGATCCCTGAGCTTATTTCATTTCTACCCCAACCCTGTACCACTTTTAACTAATCCCTAATAGATGTCCCTAACCCTGAGCACAAACTTTGTTGTGAAAGGGAACCTCAACTTCTATAATTAGTTTCAGCTTTCATGGGGGCGATATTATTTCTATGGGATCTTCTAAAACTAAAATGATAGTTAAAATTCAAGATTACTATCTGACATAATTGCAAATAACCTCTGAGTAGTCAGTAGGGTTTTCTGAATTCTCACTTGGAGTTCTGGCCAGAAAGTTGTAAGAAGGTACACCATATCAGCTAGCCAAGTTGGAATCATCTTGAGCAATTTGTAACCCAAAATCATTTTTAAAGTGGTGCTATCAGCATAATGACATCATATCAACCAGATGGAATCATTTTTGTGGGGCTCCATCTTCTTCCCTGCAGAGGATATTAGTGTAATAAGTCATATTTCTCTTTGTTGTTTCTTTCTGGATAGCTAGCTATCCTTTCTTCTTTAAGCATCTAGATGCCCAAGGTCTCTTGACTTTTTAAAGATGGATATTTTCCTGCAAGGATAAGAGCAGAACACGATCCCAAACCTTATGAGGTTTCCTTATTGTTACCTATAGGATTGCCACCTGTGGATGAGCTGTCATTTCTCTTTTTCAAGAGGTTTTTCTTTTCTTTTTCTTTTTTTAGAGTTAAAACAATACAAATGTTTTATTTAATAGTTGTAGGTCATCATGGGCCAAGTGGTGGATATTCAGGACCCAGCAGGAAGGTCAGTGCAACCTCTGAGCTTCCCTTTCTGACTCCAATAGGGTGAGCACATTTCCCTCTCCAACAGGACCTTTGACGTTTCGGATGATGGAGCAGCTGGTGTCATCCATAAGTTCCACATGCCTGCATGCACTGTCTCTGCGAACTGGTCCTGCCCAGCACTTTGGTTACCCTAGCAAGCTTGATGGGCTGCACGCGACTTGTGTCCATGATGGCGGAGACCAGGCGGAGAGCAAGAGGTTTTTCTTTTACTAACTAAATCTTTATTAATTTTGATGGTATCCATAGCTTTTCTTCTCCCATCAAAACAAAAGCAAAACCCCTTTTCCAAAGTAACACATCTCCTGGTTTCCATCCATCAGTCAATACATCCTTGAAATAGCTCACAAGTAATAATCTAATCTACCTATTATCCCATCTCATCCAATAAACCAAGTAAAAAATTAAAAACTTATGTGGAAAAGGTCTCTGAATTAATTATAAAAGGGAAACTGAGACTTTATCAACTAGCAGGAATAGACCCAGTAGGGATTATAGTGTTTTTTCTACTGATAAAATTAAAAAAAATTTTGGGAAGACAATTAACCCTGGCAAAGAGCTTGTGCTAAATTTTAGGATAGATTAATAGCAATCATCCCCAAATTGATAGAATTAGGTTTATAAGGAGAATTAGTTGGATCCTTCCCCACATTTTATGGGACACAGCAATAACTGGAGCACATAATTCTATACTGATGCAAATAAATCAGGAAAGACAGATAACAAATCAGAAGATTTAAATAAGGTGAAACAAAGTCCTTATAATTCTGTCCAAAAGGCAGAATTATATGCTATTCTCATGGTACTAAGGGATTTTAAAGAACCTCTCAATATAGTTACTGATTTGCAATATGCAGAAAGAGTTGTCTTGCATATTGAAACTGCTGATTTTATACCAGATGATACAGAATAGAGTCATTATTCATTCAGGTTTAAGATATAATCAGTAGGCTTTGCACACAATATCCATTACACACATCCGATCCCATATGGATCTCCCAGGTCCTCTAGCACAAGGTAATGCAGAAATTGATCGATTATTGATTGGAAATGTGCTGTAGGCCTCAAAATTTCATAAAAATTGATGCCAATAGCAAAAGTTTAAAGAAAGAGTTTTTTATTACATAGCATCAGGCTAAGGAGATTATAAAGAGATGTCCTGCTGGGAGATGCAGACCCCTGGCCCCTTAACTTTCTTTGCCTGCCTTAGACCCTTTGCCCGCTGTCGTGAACTGAGCAAAACACCTGTGCCTGCAGCTGTTCTGAGCACAAGACCTCGATGGCAGGGGAGTAGGTTCTGATGAGGCCTGCAGCTGAAAAATCCCAAGAGCTGGGCGTGGCTAAGGATCCCTATATAAGTTTCACTGGCGCACAATAAACTTGGCATTCTTGTATCAAGGATGACCCATGTCCATGCCTCTCTCTGTGAGTCTCTCTGTGTGTGATTTTAAGTCTCCAGGCCCAGTTGTTTCTGGCTCATGTACTGAGTTGTAGTGGCACTGGTGCTACAGGCACAGTACCATAGAGCATAGAGTGGATGCTGTGCTTTACAAGTGGAGGCTCCCAGTGAGATCGGGAACTAGGGAGATGCTGAAATCACCCTTGAAAATGGTGAGGGTGGATCAAAGGTGGGTGTCTGTCTTTGTGTGTTTGTTCATCCTCAGGCTCTTGCCCAATTGTGGTTCCAGGTGATGCAGGCACCACAGCAGGAGGCACTGCTGAGATCGGGAACTAGAGGTTCTCTAAGGGATGCCCTCTGGAAGGCTGGCCAGCAGGAAAGTAATAAAAAGGAGGCAGGAGGGTGAGTTGAAGGCCTCAAAAAATTTTAAACAGACAGAGTAAGAATGGAAGAAAAAGAGTGTTTTTAAAGAGACAGAGTAAAAGGAGAAAAGATGGAATGTGTATAGAAGTATGTTATTGTGTTGTCCTTTGTGTTTTTGACTGGAGAAAGACATTTGATTCTGGGAATAGCTAAGAAAGGTATCTTGACTTTAAAATATGGGTTTAAGGATTTGTTGCTTTGTCTCTACAGAGGATGAGAACCTGTTGATTCATTCCAGGTTGACTTGGTTTAATTCACCATGATTCCCTGAAATATCGCTGTGAATAACCCCAAAGATATAGTGCCCCCAAACAGCAAGAAGCAGAAGAGAAATGATGCCCAAATTCCCCAAATTGTTTACTAGAGGTTGTGGGCCTGAGGAGCAGAAGGCAAGTGAGGATGAACAGGATGCAGGCAGCAGGCTGAGGCTGCTCAGACCCCATTGAGCTGCCCATCTGCATGCAGCATATAAAGAAGATAGCGGCAGTCTCTGGCTCTGGATGCCCAAGCATGGCGGGGACAGAACAAGGTTGGAAGATTTATTCTGAGGGCCACTGATGAGCCACAAGTTGCAATTCCCATCAAATGGAGAGAAAAAAAGCCAGCATGGGTGGAACAGTGACCTGCATCAGAGGAAAAGTTACTGGCTGCTCAGAAGCTTGTGCAAGAACAGGTGCTGGAAATATAGTCCCTTCCACTTCTCCTTGGAATATTCTCATATTTGTTATCAGAAAGAGATCTGGCAGTTGGCAACTATTGCAGGACTTTAGGCAGTTAAAATTACAGCCAGGATTGTCAGGCCCTGCGGCTATCCCTAAGGATTAGCACATGGAGGTGATTGACCTCAAAGAACTGCTTTTTACTACTCCTTTGCATCCTGAGGACTCACCCAAATTTGCTTTCAGTGTTCCCTCTATTAATTTCAGAGAGCCACACCAAAGGTGTGAATGGGTAGTGTTGCCCCAATATAGTAATGAGGTGCACGGGCTTGCTTTTGGTCCCGGCGGCCACCCGGCTCCCGCCGCCCGGTGCCTGGCTAGCTTATACCCGAAATAATTACACAGAAACTGTATTCATTGAAATACTGCCTGACCCATTAGCTCTAGCCTCTTATTGGCTAACTCTCACATATTTGTTTAACCCATTTCTAATAATCTGTGTGTCACCACTAGTCGTGGCTTACTGGGAAAGATTCAGCGTCTCTGACCTGGGAGCTTCATGGCTGTCCACTCTCTCTAACCCTGTCCCCTTCCCAGTATCCTGTTCTCTTTCCCTGTCTATCTAAGTCCTGCCCTATCAAAAGGCCAAAGCAGTTTCTTTATTAACCAATAAAAGCAACCCAAATACAGAAGGACCCTCCACCACCCCAAGGCTTGGCTGGTGCTCCATCTTTATGCCAGTTGTATGTTTCCAGGGCCTTGTGGCCCCTGTGGGGGCAATGTCCCCAGCTATATGTCATTCATTGAGTGGATGGTATTCTTGTTACAGCCTCAGGAGAATGTGATCTGCATGCAGGGTTGTGGGCACTTTATGGGGGACTGCTGTGGTCTGTTTTGGTTGTTGCACCCAGGAGGGTGCAGTCTATGTTTCCTTTTCAGTGTGTGGGCCATCAGCTCCTACAGACTGGAGCTCAACCACACACACACAAAAAAATCACCCTTAAGACTAGATCAGCTCTGCACTCTTAATGACTTTTGACAGCTTTTGGGAGACATTAATTGGATTAGAAAACCCTTATTTGAAATCATGAGAGGCGATTTGAGCCCCATGTTTCCTGGGCTACTAACACCTGAAGGCCATAAATGTCTTAGATTGGTTGGGCAGCAGTTAGTAGAAGCCCATCTGAATTATATTGCTTATTGCCAGCCTTTGTTCTTGCTGGTCTTTTGCACAGCCTTGCAGCCCACTGCAGTCTTTTGGCAGGAGGGACCTATTCTCTGGGTGCACGATGAGTCTCTCCCAAAAAGGTTGGGCAGCCCTATTTGGCTATCCTGGAGGTATTGTACACTGCCTACCTGGAAAGTCCTAGGACGTTTTGTAAAACCCCTAATATAGCGATTGTTCCACACAATAAGGAGCAGCTTAACTGGCTAAGCACTCAGTCTGCTGAATCTGACAATCATTACCCCCCCTAATAAATTAGTAAAATGTTTTGAGGAACATCTGGTTTGCTTTCCTAAAATTATTTCACTAGCTCCCCTAGATTGCGCCCTTAATGTATTTATAGATGGATCCTCTAATGGCACAGCTGCTGTAGTCACAGCCCAGAAGACTGTTAAAATAGTAGAATTGGCTGCCATTCACTTAGTTTAGTTACTTTTCCAGCTGAACCTATTAATCTTTTTACTGATAGCATTTATGTTGCTAAGGTTCTTCCCCCCATGGAAACAGCAGGAAATACAACCACTACCTCTGCAGTTCATGAATTGTTGACGAACATTCAATTACTTTTGTGGAAAAGATCTCATAAGATTTATATTGGCCACCTTCGGGCACCTTCTGGCTTACCTTAGTGAAGGCAATGCACAGGTTAATCAAATGACCCATGCTCTCTTAATCTCTCTATCCCAGGATTCCTTGGTGTTGCAATGAGGTGCGGGGGGCCTGCTTTTTGTCCTGGGGGCCATTTGGCTCCTTCCGTCTGGTGCCTGGCTAGCTTATACCCGAAATAATTATATAGAAACTGTATTCATTGAAATACTGCCTGGCCCATTAGCTCTAGTCTCTTATTGGCTAACTCTCACATATTTGTTTAACCCATTTTTAATAATCTGTGTATCACCACGAGTTGTGGCTTACTGGGAAAGATTCAGCGTCTCTGACCTGGGAGCTTCATGGCGGGCAGCTCTCTCTGACTCTCTGTCCCCTTCCCAGTATCCTGTTCTCTTTCCCTGTCTAAGTCCTGCCCTATCAAAAGACCAAGGCAGTTTCTTTATTAACCAATAAAAGCAACCCAAATACAGAAGGACCCTCCTATACCACTTTGGCCTCTGCCCAGCAGGCTCATGATAAATTCCATCTTAATGTTACGTTTTTGAGGCTCATGTATAAAATTTCTAAGGAGCAAGCCCTTCAGATTGTCAAAGCAAGTCCTTTGTGTGCAGAACTGGCTCCTGTTCCTCATCTAGGAGTTAATCGTCTGGGTCTTTTGCCCAATCATATCTGGCAGATGGATGTTACTCATGTAGTATCTTTTGGCAAATTGGGATTTGTACATGTTTCTGTGGATACTCATTCAGGCACGCTCTTTGCCTCCGCCCACTCAGGGGAAAAGGCGAAGGATGTAAAAAGTCATTGTCTCCAAGCTTTTCCCTTCATGGCGGCCCCACAATTGATTAAAACGGACAATGGACCAGCTTATATCAGTAAAGGTTTAACAAAAAAGGGGAGTATAGTACTCCCTGGGATATCCTATCTAATATTAAACTATCTGACAGTTTGTTTTCATTTTTGCTGTATTTTCCTTCTCTTTGTGCTGAATGTTGGCACAATATTATGATTTGTGGCCAGAGAGCATTGTTCATTATGGTGATGGGGATCATGATCACTTTACATAAATGTTAGCAAGGATTTTTAGGAGTTTCATTTCTGGAATCCAGCCTAATGTGGTATAGTGTCTACCTTCATGCGATGGTATCTCTGTGGACTTCATGCCTGTTTAAATTTTGGACCCTTGCCTATGCAGGATTCTACCTTGTTTAACAGCACAGCAAGATGGAAAACCAGAGCCAAAATAGGGCTTCTCATGTGGCTGTCTGTGGTTAATTATACCTTGAATGATTCTGCCCTTAACTATTTTCAAGCTGTTATTTGAACAGCTGTTGGGCTAACGAGATGACTGCCGCTGTGGCCTGGGTTCCAGGCTTGGTGCCTGTTCCAGTGAGTCAGCTGGTGCTGAGGCGTCCCTGCCGAGACTTTGGAATCACCACGGGTAGCTGCTGTTGTTACAGCTGTGGCCTATGAAGCAACTGGAATTGCCACCAGTCAGATGACTGCTGTGGCTAGCACTATTGATCCCCCAGCCAGATGGGTTGCTACTACCTTAGAAATCCAGAATTCCCTATATAATTTTCTCCAGGGCATTTTTTTTGGTTTGACCTATATCCCTCCTTTCATAAGTACAGTCGGAACATGTGGTTGGCTGCTCCCTTTCCTTTCATTATATTTGTGCCACGCCCATGCCAGTCCAGCCACTCCCATACGGCTTGCTGAACAGCTGGCCTTAGGAACTCCTGTAGCTGGAGGTTTCTGTTGCTCTGCCTCTACAACAGGCACTACTACCACCAGCAGCAGCAGCAATGTAAATCACTATTTGCCTAAGAAAGCGGGCTTCCTTCAAGAGCAGTATGGGTTAAGGCTACTGAAAGACAAGTGAGACAGAGATGGGTAAGATAGGAGCCTATCACAGTCAACCTAAGACAGAGGCCTTGTGTGCTGAGGCAAGTGTTCTTTATGATGGGTAAGATGTGGATATGTGCTTCTGTAACCCAAGACAGGCCTGGTCTAATTATATAGAAAAGAGAGAGCTGTTGGGGGCTGCAGACCCCTGGCCCCTTGACTTTGCCTGCCTCAGCTCCTTTGCCTGCTGGAGTGAACTGAGCAAAACACCTGTGCCTGAAGCTGTTCTGAGCACGAGACCTCGATGGCAGGGGAGTGGGTTCTGATAAGGCCTGCAGCTGAAAGATCCCGAGAGCTGGGTGTGGCTAAGGATCCCTATATAAGTTTCCCTGGAACACAAAATTTGGCATTCTTTTATCAAGGATGACCCATGTCTGTGTCTCTGTCTGTCTCTGTGCATGTGTTTTTAAGTCTCCAGCTTAGTTCCTGGCTCAAGTACTGTCTTGTAGTGGCACAGGCACTACAGGACTTTTGGACTTTTACAGTATCCTACTTGCTCTTTCTATAACCAAACATTGCTACATGCAGGGAGTAACCCAAAGGGTACTTATCCCACCTCGCAAATTTTTGAAAATTAAAATATCTACACCACATCATTGACAATCATTCAGGTTTTCAATGGGCAATTGCTTTGAGTTCAGAAAGGGCTGATTCCACTGTGTTGCCAAGGTAGAGTGCAGGGTCTTCTCTCCCTAGTGCTGCAGTTGGTGAGGGACTAGGTTAGCTTTCCTGCCTGCCACAGGTGGTGAGGGGTGAGGTAGGGAGGGCATCTTTCCCTTGGCCACACCACTACATGGCAGATGAAAGGGGTGGGACCAGCCCTCCACTCTCATGCCTTCGGGGCCATCCCACCCACACCCCTGCCAACAAGGTCAGCCCTGTCATGATGCTCAAGTGAGGTATATACCCATTTTGCTCTCTCCAGTGCTGCAGTCACTGAGGGGTAGGATCATTTCTCCCTAGTGTTACAGCCAGTGGTGGGCGGATCCAACTCTGTGCAGCTATATTTTCATTCTTTAGTGGTAACGGGAGCCAAGGACATCGACAGAAACCATAGCTCAGCAGGGCCATAGGTGCAGACATGTGGTTGCAACTCAAGCCTGGACATCACCATGGCTCAGGGCAAGCAGGCCACCCTCTTCAGCCTGACCCTCACTGCTTTCACTTCTTCAGATATGCCTCTCTCCACAAGACATGAACCATTCTATAACTCCCTCTCTTCCATACCCGCCCCCATCTATTTTCTCAGGTAACAAGTGGGTCTGTGTTTTTTCGTCCAGGCCCAGAGCAGAGGGCTCTGGACCAGCATGTGGTTCTTTGCTTTCTGCTCAGTCTTATTGGCATTGTGCAGGTTCCTTTATTCTCGGCCACAACATGCAGTTTCAAACAAAAGTCATTTATTCAGTTATCTGGATGGATGAGGTGATTCTGCTGAAAGCATAATGGTGCCCAACAGCCCAGTGCCTCTGGCACTTAGAGGCTCATGGAAGAATTCTTCCTTCCTCAATCTAGAGTCCAGAGGAGGACATTTTGAATTGTTTTCCTTTTTTTTGTTCAGGTGGTTCTATCTTTGTGGTCTTCATTCTGGCATTTACGCATATCCTTTCTGAGTTCCTTAAACATGTTAATAATTGCTATTTTGAATTAATTGTTTTGTGTGTCATCTAAGTTACATTTTCAAGGACCATTAGTATAAGAGTGTTAATTTTTAGAGGAGACATATTGTCTTGGTTATTTATGATGTTTGTGACTTTTCAAGTGGACGTGTATTCTTGGTAGTGTTTTTTCTTATGGACAACTGTCCAACCTTTATGGAGTGGGCATTTGGATCTCTGCTCTTCTCCCAACTTCTCAGGTTTTATATAAATGGAATGACATTTCAAGTTCAGTATTTTTTAATTTTTTTCATACAATATATTTTAATCATAATTTTCCCTTCCCCAACCACTCCATGATCCTCCCCACCTTCCCACTCATCCAAATCCATGCTTTTTTTTCTTTTGTTCTTTAAAAAACAATTAATAAAGGTTACCTCATGAAACTGAAAAGCTTCTATAAGACAAAGGACAACATCATTTGATCAAAATAGAAGCCTGAAGAATGGGCAAAAGATTTTTACCAGCTCTGCATCTGGTGGAGTGTGAGGGGTCCTTTCAGGCTTTACAGCAGGAAGGGAAATAATCCATGAAGAGGCAAACATGAAATTTGGTTCAGCCTGATTTTGGCACAGGTGCTGCACTAAGACTTCTAGAGTCTGATTCCAGATCATTCACTTTAGCTATATTTAAGTACTGCACAATTTTAGAAAAAAGGCTTTCTGAGAATAATTAACTTAGTCTCAAGTGCACAAAAAATGTAAGACATGCTTACATTGAGGTGTTTTATAAAGTACCTCTGGCTTCTTTCACAAAGATGGGTACTGTTGACTTAAAGATAGTGCCTAATATTTAGGGTTTAGGGAGATTAACTGAGGTAAGCACAATACCTGTGGGTGTAAGGATTGGCCTGTCCCTAAGATAATATAGAAGTCACTTAGACTGTTGTAAAGTACAAGAGACATCACTTATATGGGTAGGGTTTTTTTTTTTGCCTAAAAGCAATGCTTAATATTTTTTTGGGGGGGGAATGGTCTGGGAGAAGTAAAGCATAAATTCTGGGAGATATGGACAGAGCTGGCTCATCCACCAGGTTGTAAAGTATATCCATTCCCAGCATTTTAGGAGGAACAACTAAACACTTCATTGAAGAGATAGCTTTTTCTGGCCTCTCTAGTGTGTATCTGTGTGCACAAAGACTTTTTCACCTCTGCAACAGAGGACTAATATCCAAAACATATAAAGAACTCAAGAAAGTAGATACAAAACTCAAAATAATCCAATTAAAAGGGAATACAGATATAAACAGAGAATTCTCAATAGAAGTCTCAAATGGCTGAGCAACACTTAAAGAAATGCAAATCAAAACTACTTAGAGATTCCGCTTTACACCTGTCAGAATGGCTAAGACCACTAACACAAGTGGCAATTCATGCTGGCAAGTATGTGGAATAAGGGGGAACACTCTTTCATTGGTGGTGAAAGTGAAAAATTGTGCAGTCACTACAGAAATCAATATGATGGATCTTCAGAAAATTAAAACTTAAAAATCGATCTACTTCAAGGTCCAGCTATACTGTGCTTGGGCATATATTCAAAGGATGCTTCATCCTATCACAAGGTCACTTGCTCAACCATGTCTAATGCTTCTCTGTTCATAATAACCAAAAATTTAAATAACCTAGATGTCATTTAACAGAAGAATATGTATAAAGAAAACATGGTACATTTATACAGTAGAGTATTACTCAACTGTTAAAAATGATATCATGAAATTTGCAGACAAATGAATAGAACTAGAAAAAAAAATCATTCCTAGTGAAGTAACTCAGACCCCGAAAGACAGATACAACAGGTATTTGCTTATATGTGCACATTAGTGTGAAATTTGGCAGGTTATTGGTACAAATCCTCAGAAACCTGTGGGAGATGCACAGATGCTTGAGGTTCTCATGTGTCTGGGACCTATGGGAGGTGCATGACTCCCTATGGTCCTCAGGAGCTTAAGTCTATGCTTTATTTTATTATTGTTTGAGAATTTCATAAGTAATATAAAGCATTTTATCAGGTTCACTCTTTATTCCTTCCCCTCTGATTTTTCCCTTATCCCTTCCACCACAATTCCTGCCACATTTTATTTATTCCTTTTGAAATCCACTGAGTCCACTTTGTGTTGCCAGCACATGAGTATAGAGCCACCCATTGAATCATGGTAGCCCCTCAGGGGCCACATCCTTGAGAAGTCAAATAACCATCCCTTTCTAGGGAGAATCAGCTGTTAATAGCTCCTCATTTAGGGGTGGGAATTTATTACTACCTCCCCATGCATGATGGGATTTGGTCTGGCTTGATCTGGTATAGGTTTTGTGTATAGGGTCACAGCTGCCCATGAGTCCCTGTGTGTAATTGCTGAAGACACTATTTTTCTGTAATCATTCATTGCCTCTGGCTTTTACATCTTACTTAATGAAAGGATTTTCATGAGGTGTTTATTTTCGAAGATTGGACCTATGGCAAATGTGAGATTTCCAAAGCACATTTCTAAATACATGCCATTAATAAATAGAAGGGCTGATGTGTACTATGAAATTTAAAGATTTTATAATCTTTATCTAACTTAATTCTCTTCAGAGCTCCTTTATGGTGTAGATATTATGGTTATTGCCATTTAATGTATGGAAATACTGTGGTTTGGAGAAATGTATACCAGTAAGAGACAAAGCCAGAATTCAATGGCCAAAATTTTTAAATTTGTATTTCTCTCTCTCTCTTTCTCTCTCTCTCTCTCTCTCTCTGTGTGTGTGTGTGTGTGTGTGTGTGTGTTTGTGTGTGTGTAGGATAGAGGGCTAACTTTTTGAGTTAGTTCTCTCTTCCCATCGTATGTGCTTAAAAACTCAGGTCATAAGCTTGATATAAGCACCCTCAGTGAATAAGCATCTTGCCAGTCCTCCATGGAAATTTCACTTTATGATACCAACATACAAGGTTGTGATTTGGAAAGGACATTCTCTGCCCTGAATTTCAGTTTCTTGTCATGAGTTGAAAGATAACTTACTGCCTTGAGTTCTCTAATATGTGTTGGCTGCATGCCTGTTAGAGCTGCTGTATTGATTTACAACAGATATTTGAAAAAAAAAAACCATGTGTGCACACCTATATAAAATAAAGTGCTTTCTATATTGTATGCACACACACACATATATTTATTAATATGAAGTTATGTTATCATTTAGCTGTGCTATCTTGGGAGATACCCTTAACATCTCTGAACTCAAGATTGTCTTCTAGAAATTAAGATCTGGGGACTGGAAGATACCCGTGTCCTTTGGAGATCAAATGCCTCCAAGGTCAGTAGTTACAAACTGGTGTCATAATAGATCACAGGGGAAGTTAAGAATTGATACACAAGGCAAACTGGGCTGGTAATTATCAGAAAAATCTCCATGACAACCATGATGCCAGAGAGCAAGAATCTGTAGCATGTTTTATAATTGGCTTTTCCCTTCCACTTTGGCTTTGAACAGCACTTTTAAGAGGATTGCTTAGTGTTGCTCTCTCACTGTCTGACCACTAGACAGCCAGGTCAATGGCCAAAAACATTTGTTAGGAATATACTAGTGACCTTCCTGGAAATTATTTGAAATATTGACAGTATCAACATTTGGCAAGGATTCTGTCTTCCTCTAGTCTGGGTGAAGGGCAGAAGGTAAGAATTGCTGCTGGAATTAGCTATTTTAATTAAGGTCTGTCATTTTTGCAAGAGGATTCACTGCTAATAATATTTATGGGGATTAGATTTTCCCATTCGTCTCCTAATCATTCTCCTAACTTCTACATCCTGTATATTTTCCCTCAGTTTCCCTTTGTACTTACTCAAATATATGCTGTTCTGAGAAAAGAATATATCCTATGTTTAAAATATCAGACATGTATCTGGGGTGGAGAGATGGTTGTTGAATGTTTGAGTAGGTCCCTTCACTCTTACTACTTTCTGTTTTCTACTTACAACAATGGAGATAACGAGGGAAGTTAGGGCTAAATGAGATTATCTATAAAGTCTAACTGATTTTAAAAGTCATAAATTGAGATTTGGATAAAAACATAACAATTGACCGAGTTTCAGATTTCCTAAGAGCAAAGCATGCTTGTCCACATATATCAACTTTCTGCCTTCCCTGGAACTCTTTTCGCTGCCTTTTTATTTACCAGGGTTATATCTTTAACATGATTAGAATTATATTCTATTCAGATGCACAGCTTTGGCTCATGATTTCTAGTTGTAAGAGACAAACCAAATCTTACGATATGACAGAATATTCATGCACAATTCCACAAGAAATTTCACCATCTTCAAATAGTTCTCCAGCATCACCTTTGGTGATCGTACAGACAATAGTTTGAGCAGAGCAGTTATCAGGCATGTCTACTCTAGACACAGGTAGTGTTGATCTAACTGTCCATTTAAATTTCTTTTACTCACATTTTTCTCACTCACCAACATGTACTTAGCTTGTTATTCCCAACACATTTCATTATACTGGCCGTGTTCTTATTAGATCAGAACCGATAAGCTGTACTTATCCAGTCGAATCTTTAATAACTTTTCTACTTTAAACTGTCTTGGGAGATGCAGAACACATACAGAACACTAATAAAAAAAGAGTGAGTATGTTTGTTTTTCCTGTGCTACAACATTTAAATAAGTTACTCTAGAAAAGGATTAAGAGAAAAAATAATGGTTCATAATTTTTCAGTCTTTACTGGGAACAGTGGGTTACATAGAATATACCTAAGTGTGCCTGCCTACATCACCAGAATGCAATGAGACTGTGACAACATTTCAATTGTTTTATAGAATTGGCCAATTAAATTGATGTTTACCAATGTTACCCATGAAGGTTTATGATTTCAAAATGTTTTTTATTAAATTTAACTAACCTTGGATGAACTGAGAAACAACATTGTTTATTCTAAGAATAAACAGAAAGATGACCAAGCTCATAAAACCATAATGAAAATTAAGCAAAAGTAAAATTTTGAGTTTTAAATACCAAGTCGAGTAGGATCAGTTGATAATACATTCACCTATACTTGTGGATGGATGCAAATGTGAGTGAACCTAACACTAAGGAAAAAAATCTCCTCCAGTCCTTCATCAACAGCACTGTCTTCTAGATAGCTCTTTGTGAAGGAAAACAAATGCAGCAACGAGAATCTGCAATATGAGTGAATGGACATTTGAAAATAATATAAGACAAAAGTATATATTCTAATAACTGTTTCTCAACACCGTTATTAAAACCTTGATCAGACAAGTTTTGTAGGAACTAACTTTGTCAAAAGGTCCTTGATATATCATCTTTGTTCTGTCATTGACTACATTTTAGAGGTAGGTGATGGCAGGAAGAATAATTGCTAACATTAACAAAGCTGTGCATGTAAGCCCCTTATGTCAGTCAGTCTCTTGAGCAGTGCTAGAGGATGGTCAGTTTCATCATCTCCATTTATACGTGAGACTACTGAGGCAGCACAGTGTTAGCATGATAAAGGGATATGCAGCCTGTGATTATCAGGTACCCCCCTCTGTCTCTCTCTCCACTCTCTCTCTCTCTCCCTGTGTTAGCATTGATATAAATCTTAAATTGTTATTAAAATACAGCAGATATACAAAATTGGGAAATCCAGGTAAGACAATAAAAATCACAGCACCCTTACTTGTTTTGTTTGACTTTTAAATGGTTTTAAATAGATTTCTTTGGACCTGATTCACACTGTATATGTTTGTATGTATGTGTGTGTGTGTGTGCCTGTGTGTTTATCTATGAATGTGAGTGTGAAATAGAAAAAGAGAGAGACACACAAAGACAGAGAAACATGGATCACATCCATGAGAGTAACTCTACAAGGCAAATGTATACAAAGTAAGGAGTGCATTCCTTGCACTCATCAGTGCTATGGTGTTCATTCCTTGTCGGTTTAGAAGTTATCTTTCACACAAAAGATGTTGTGCACTGTCCTTGTATATTTGGTGAGTATTAACATATATTTCAATTGAGTTTTTATTTTTTTCTCTTAACCAGGGTTTTCACTTGTCATGTTTTTACTTTATACTTTGTTTTGAAGTTACCTTCTAGCTCAGGACTTCTGTCCTCTCTTTACAGTAAGTGTTCAAGGTCATTGTGTTCAAGCCACTGGGATAGTTTAATACAGAGTAAGGGAAATAGAACTGAATTGCAAGATCAATAAAATTCTCCCGACTGTTGTGTATTCTAGAGGAACATACAAATGAGACTTTCTTTGGGATCAAGAGTGGACACTACCTACCTCCTTCTGAAGTCCCACATATGATACTTCCACAAGAAGACCAACTTTTAAATTTACTGGGAACATAAGCTTTTGTGCCAACAAATCTGTCAGAATTACAAATCATGACAGTATGATATCGGTCACCTTGGAAATGTTATATTAAACTTATTTTTTTGAAGTTATTATAAATAAGGCAAATAATTCTTAAAGTAATAGAACCTTAAAATAATGTCAGGAAATGATATCTTAATATTTATTTTGGAGTTCTTCACATGACACTTTAGTAGGAAGACTGATTTCATAATTTCACTAGGAACATAGTTATTGTATTACAAAAATGTGTCAGAATTAGAAATGAGGACAATATGATCAAATTCTGTGTGTTTGTCTGTGTGAGTACTTGCATGTGTGTATATACACAGGCTTTTGTGTATACTTATTTGTGTATATGTGTACATGTTCATGTGTGTGTGAGATCACATAATTTCTTAGGCCTTGTTTTAAGACATTATTCAAGTTTAAGATGTCTCTTATTAAGATAATGCTGTAATGTCACTTGAGTCTGCAATACATTGTCCTATTCCTTTTCTTATTTTAGGAACAGGAGCACAGAGGTAATGATTGGGGTAAGAAATATTACCAAGATCACCCAGTTCATCCTCCTGGGATTCTCAGATTTCACCCAAATAACAACACTGCTCTTTGTTATATTCCTCACATTTTACATTACAACACTCACCTGGAACCTGTCCCTTCTTGCTTTAATAAGGATGGATTCCCACCTCCACACCCCAATGTATTTCTTCCTCAGTAATCTGTCCTTTATAGACCTCTGCTACATCACCTCTACAGTACCAAAGATGCTTTCCAACTTCTTCCAGAGAAACCAAACAATCAGTTTTGTGGGCTGCATAGTTCAGTACTTCATCTTTTCTACTATGGCACTGAGTGAATGTTGCCTCATGACAGCCATGGCCTATGACAGGTATGCTGCCATTTGTAACCCGCTGCTGTATTCATCCATCATGTCACCATCCCTCTGTGCTCGCATGGTGATGGGAAGCTACACAGCAGGGCTCATAGGTTCCTTAGCTCAGATGTGTGTCTTGCTGCAGCTCCACTTCTGTGGACCTAATGTCATTAGACATTTCTTCTGTGACATATCACAGTTGTTAAATCTATCTTGCACAGACACTTACTTTGCACAGGTCCTGCTTGCTTTATTAACACTGTTGTTCGGACTTGCAAATGCCTTAGCCATTATGCTATCCTATGGCTTCATCGTCTTGTCCATCCTGAAAATCACTTCAGCTAAGGGCAGGTCTAAGGCATTTAACACCTGTGCTTCTCACCTGGCAGCTGTTTTCCTTTTCTATAGTTCTGGTATCTTTGTCTATTTGCGTTCCAGCTCTGGTGGCTCCTCCAGCTTGGACAGATTTACATCTGTCTTCTACACTGTGGTGATTCCAATGCTGAATCCTTTGATATATAGTCTGAGGAACAAAGAAATCAAAGATGCCATGAAGAGGTTGCAGAAAAAGACAGTCTTTAGCCAAGGTCACAGATAAGATTTCAACACAATGCCATGTCAGAGTTTCTGTTATCTGCAATCATGTGCACATTACTGGAACACTACAAAGCCCATGGCACTTTGGATAAATATGTCTTTGAAATAGACAACATGCCAATATAAACCAACAATTGATTTGATGTTATGGAAATGCATCACTTTTAGGACCAGTATGGTTATAATTTCCTTGTTACAAAATTGCTGTCTCATCATTAGTTATTCTATCTATATGTGCTTGAGAAATATCAAGTTGAGAAACCTGTGCAAGGCTGAAACTGTTAAATTACAAGGCTACCCCTCAAGAGAAGATTCCTAATGTTGTTGACTCCAGAGTTTACCAACCTTGTCTCATAAATATCTTGATGTAGTGTAATTAGGACTAGTTCACGCCCATTGATTTTTCTGTAATGCTGATCGGGCGAGAGTGATCATAGCAAAAATTCATGTTTGAAAGAAATAAAGCTGAACATTGGCTTTATTGTGCTGTTTTGGTGGACTAATCAGAAACAGCTTGATTTTGATCACTAGTAGCCACTTAATAAACTTTATGTCAAACACAATAGTGGGACTTTGAATCATAAAAAAAATGGTGAAAAAGACAGGGTTTCTTCAGTGTCAGTTCTTCAGTATTCTGATGGTTTGATTTATGGCATCTTGAAAATATATGATCTATAGCACTATTATATGGACTAATAGCAAGATATGAGATAAACCCTGAATTCTCTTACTCTTCTAATTACACTAGGAAATTTGCCCTGGTCAATATAGCCAATCATATCACTGTATGATATGATATAATATTAAAATATATTGTACTGGTATTTCAGACAACTACTCAAATTTGGTATTCAAAGACTTGTGTGAATTCATTGTAATGAAATTAGACATTTCAACATTTCTGGGATGAACAGCACATGACACACTGGAACATTCTTTCTAATTGTCTATGTATGTTCAATACTTTGTGCCCTATCACTGTATGTTTTTAAGAGAGTGATATAAAGGTTGTAGTATAATAAATAAAATTTTAGGTTGATGTTACTCGGTATTGTACAGGACTTGTTTTCTTCAGGTGACCTTCACCATCATGAAGCAGAATCGCCTTACACAATACCTTGGTTCACAATCCTGGGAATTAAATATTTGCAATAGTGCAGTGATAAACATGTCAATGGAAATGAAAACAGTGAAATGTTAATATTCTTCCAGAGCTTAGAGGAGTGGTTTACACGTATATTCCCGGCATTAATAAGTCAGGGGTAACATGAACACTGCCCACAAAATTAACTAAGTGGGCTCATAGGAGCTCACAGAGACTGAAGTGACAGTCGGGGAACCATTATGAGGCTGAGCTAGGTCCTCTGCGTATATGTTATGGTTGTATAGGTTGGTGTTCTTGGGGGACTCCTAAGAGTAGGAGTAGGGCCTGTCTCTGACTCTTTTATTTGATTTTGGGACCTTTTCCTCCTATGGGTTGCCTTGCTCAGCCTGGACAATAGGGCATGTGCCCAGTCTTATAATAATAACTTGTTATGCCATGTTTGGTTGATAACCCTGGAAGACCTGGTCTTTTCTGAAGAGAAACAGAGGAGGCATGGATGTGGTGGAGAAGGGAGTTTGTGGGGGTGATTGGGATGACTGGATGGAGGGAAAAAGTGCTGTAAAGATGTAATATATGAGAGAAGAACAAATAGAAAAAGATGGCTGGAGGATTTCGACAGGCTTTAGGCCAACCAGGGTCACATAGTTTCATTCCAGCCTGGGGTACAGCAATAGACTATGCCATAATCACGTGAACACATTAAACAAACAATCAAAAATCTAACTAAACTTCTGTCTTGAGATAGAGCTTCATAAGACCCATATTAGATTATAGTCATCAGTCTGTTTTCCCTCAGTTTCATATAACACTACATGTGATTGGTTTATTTTCTAGAGTGTATAGGATGTGCATTGCTGACTAGCGACTGGAACTCCCCAGGAAGGCAGTTGCTTCTTAGTCAAATATGCTGGAGAAGTGGAATCATTGTTGACACTGTTCAACAATTAATCATTCTTTGGTATGATTTTTTTTATGGATCTTACAATATTTAGGGAGCATAGAATACCTGGAGAGGTTTCACATAATTACTCAAACTGAGTTGTCATCTCTGACCAGTAATCTCAAGTCAGACATAAATTTATGGTTCTATGTCTTTGGATTAAAATAGGACCATGGTATATCGCTAACAATGGGCAGTGGTTTACCATCCTGCTTAGATTTGGACAAAATGGTTCATAACTGTGCCATTATATTTCCACGTTATTCACTAGATATTTTTATTTTTGAGAGTATAATTATATAATTTCTCCCTTCCATTTCCTGAATTTGCCATATGCCCTTTATTACTCATTATTTGAGAGTTTCACAATATTTATAATAAATTTTGACAGTACTAGTCACTGGCTTCACCTCTAAGTTCTCTTAGACCTTACCCCATGGCATCTGTCTCCCTTCATTTTTCTTTGTATTCTCCATTGCATTCATTCAGTGATATTTATACAGGTATGATTGTAGAGCCAAGTGTGGGCAATCTCTCAGGGGACACCTCCTTGAATGAAATTGAGTTTCATGATCCTTCAGCTACTAAAGCTATTCAGCTAGTGGTGGATTGTTTGAGCCTCCCCATCTATGCTAGAATTTGACTAGTTTGATCTGTTCAGGTAACCAGAGCTGCTGTGAGTACACAAATGCAATGGATGTGTCATTTCCAGACAACATGGCCTTAAAATGGTCCTTCCCGTCCACTGACTTTTTATATCTTTCTGTCCCTACTTTCTCAATGATGTGGTGTGTGTGTGTGTGTGTGTGTGTGTGTGTGTGTGTGTGTGTGTGTACATCTATGCATGCATGTGTGTTGGTGTGCAGGACAGAGGGCTAACTTTGGGAGTGAGTTTCTTCTTCCCACCATGTGTTTGCAAAAGCTCAGGTCTTAAGCTTGATGCAAACACACTCACTGAATGAGCATCTTACCAGTCCTCAATGCAAATTTTACTTTATGATACCAACACCAAAGGTTGTGACCATTCTCTACCCTGAACTTCAGTTTTTTGTCATGAAATGGTAGATAGCTTATTGTCTTTGTTTCTTCCCATATACAATGGATATGCTGCAGGTCCATTACAAGTGCTGTATTGATTGATTCACAACAGATATTTGAGAAAATGTGCATGCTTATCTATATAAAATAATGTGCTTTCTATATTTTATGCATAAATATTTATCAATATTACGCTATGTTATTATTTAACTGTGCTATCTTGGGAGACTCCCTTAACATCTCTGAACTCAAGATTGCTGTCTAGAAATTAAAATTTGGGCACTTGAAGATCCCTATGTTCTTTGGAGATCAAATGCCAAGGTCAGTAAAGTTACAGTCTGGTGTCATAATAGGATCACAGGGGAAGTTAAGAATTGATGCCATGGCAAACTGGGCCTGTAATTATTAGAAAAATCTCCATGACAACCATGATGCTGGAGAGCAAGAGTCTATAGTATGTTCTATAATTGGCTTTTTCCTTCCACTCTGGCTTTGAACAGCACATTTAAGAGGATTTTCCAGTTTTGTTCTCTCACTATCTCACCAGTAGACAGCCAGGTCAATGGCCAAAAATATTTGTTAGGAATATACTATGCCCCTCCTTACAATTCTAAGAAAGATGGCCAAGTTCATAAAACCAGATGGAAATTAGGCAAAAGTAGATTCTGAGTTTCAAATGCCAAGTGAGTAGGACCAATTGATAATACATTCACCTATTCTTGTAGGTAGATGCAAATGTGAGTGAATACAACACTTAACACCAAGGAGAAAAATCCTTCGTGGACAGCACTGTTGTCTAGATAGCACTTGGTGGAGGAAAACAAACACTGCTTTAAGAATCTGCAATCTGAGCTGGGCGGCGGTGGCGCACACCTTTAATTTCAGCACTTGGGAGGCAGAGGCAGGTGGATCTCTGTGAGTTCGAGGCCAGTCTGGTCTACAAGAGCTAGTTCCAGGACAGGTTCCAAAGCTACAGAAAGGAGTCCAAAAATAACATGAGATAGCAGTAGATATTCTAGTAACTATTTGTCAATACTATTATTGAAACCTGACTCAGACAATTTTTTAGGAACTAACATTCCCAAAAGGTCCTTGATATATCATCTTTGTTCTGCCACTATTTGTGAGGCAATGGCAGGAAGAATAATTGCTAACATTAATGGAACTCTGCATATAAGCCCCTTATGTCATTCAGTCTCTTGAACAGTGCTAGAGGATGGTCAATTTCCATCATCTCCATTTATACATGAGACTACTGAGGCAGCACAGTGTTAGCATGATAAAGGGATATGCAGCCTGTGATTGTCAGGTCCCCTCCCCCTCTCTCTGTCTCTCTGTCTCTATCTCTGTCTCTCTCTTATTAAGGATATAAATCTTAAATTGTTATCAAAAGATAGCAGATATACAAAACTGGGGAAATACAAGTGAGTATGAAAAAGAAAATACAAATCACACTCTTTTTGTTTGGCTCTTAATTGGTCTTAATGAGTTCCTTTGGAAGCAATTCACACAGTGTGTATGTTTGGATGTGTGTGTGCTGATGAGTGCCTGTGTGTTTATTTATGTATGTGAGTGTGAAAAGAAAAAGAGAAAGAGAGATACAAAAACCGAGAACGACATAGCTCACATGTATGAGAATAATCATGCGAGGAAAGCTTATACAAGAAAGAAGAGCATTCCTTGCCCTCACCGGTGCTGTGCTGCCCATTCCTGGTTGGTCTAGAAGAAGCTACCACAAAAAAGGTGCTGAGCGCCATCTGTATATTTTGTTAGCATTAACTTATATTGAAGTGAATTTTTATTTTTCTCTTATTTTTGTGTTTTTACTTTATATTTTGGGTTTACACTCCATCCCAAGAGTGCATCAGTGTATAATGGATCCGCTAATAATTTTCCTATAGTGAACTAGATCTCAGAGACTATGAAGGCATGCTCATTCTACAGTAATTAAAATTACCAAATTTGTCATTTGGAACTTTTTAATCAATCGATTTCTTTCTGAAATGTCTATTTATTCTTTTTGTGCATTTTTGTTACTGTGAGGATATCAAGCCACGGATGATGACAGTACAGTTGCCTTCCTCTGAGTGCTGACTGTTTCTCATGCTCATCTTTGTGACATCTTTCATAGGTACTATCATTGGCTGGCTCTTACTCCTCAGGGACAACAGTTTTTTTTCATGGAACATAGGGAATAAGTATTATTTCTTATGAAACAGAGACCTCTAACATTATAATTGTCAGAACAAAAATATTTCTAGTGTATTTCAGAAAGAAAATATCTGCTTTAAGCCTTTTCTGTGTCAAAGCCCTTTAGTTTAGTTCATTTCTGTCTATGGACCCTGTGTACTCAAAGTCAAGAAAAGTCCAAAGAATAAGGTTTTTCATTTGATTTCAATGTCTCTTGGGGGTTTGATCTGCATGGGTGCTGATTATGAGTCTACAGCTGCCAGGAGTCATTGTATTTCACTGAGTAGATGGCTGAAGACATCTCAGGAACTTGGAGACCGGGCATCACTCTCCCAAGGTGTAGCTGTTATAGTGGACAGTCAGTGTTCACCCCAGTGCAGGCTGAGCCTGTGGGAATGGGTGGCTTTAGCATCTCAGCTACTTTCTAGTCATGGACTTCTGCCGTTCTCTCTTTATAGTAAGTGCTCAAGATGATTTTGTTGAAGCCAGTGGGATAATTTAATACAGAGCAAGGGGAATCAGAACTGAATTGCCAAATCAATAAAATTCTTCTGAGTGTCCTGTTTTTTAGAGGTGTATATTCACAAATGAGACATCATTTGGGATCAAGAATGGGTATTACTCACCTTCTCCTGAAGCCCCTCCTATGACACTTCCATAAGAAGATCAATTTTAAACCTTCCTGGGTAGATAAGCTTTTGTGCTCCCAAAATCTGTCAGAAGAACAAATCATGACACTATGATCCAGGCCAGTTTTGAGATACTTTGTTAAACAAATTTGTGGAAATTATTATAAATACGGTAAGTATTTTTTTTTTACATTGTTTTATTTTTTTCCATTCAAAAACATAATTAAAGAAATAACATTTTTTCCTTTCTTCCCCTTCTCCCGGTCCCCTCC